>JAHZNG010000953.1:0-11492 GCA_027744375.1 Orchesellides sinensis
CATTGACAAGAAACAACGTTCATTGTATGCATACAAACGCATTATAACGTACCTAAAATATTTATGCTAGCACAGGGAATAAGACAAACTAACCAGTGTTCACACACACACACATACAATTCATAATATTACAATGGTTCATATACTACTGGTTATTACAGGTCCCTCACCGACATCCCTCCATGCCGTCTGTCCGTTCGTAAAAACTGTTCACCATTCGTGGTAAAGAAGGCAGACAATCTTATGTATAAGGTTATATTATAGAGCAGAGTAAGTAATACTCAACTCCCTGCATAAATGTTCATAATATGATTATTATTACTTATTCCACACGAGAATTGCATCGTGTACTCAAAAGCAACTGAAAAATATGAAGTATGTACTTGTATGGAAGGTGTAAGTATGTGTGCGGTTGTTGAGGTTCGTTGTTCGAATAGATGCAATGGATGGAGGAGGAACGAATAGTGCTTACTTAGTAGCGGACTGTGATGAGATGATGTGATCCATCTCTCACATATATGTATATACGGTTTGGGTAAGCGAGAAGAGAAGGGGTGAATGAGACTGACCATCTTCGCAATGTTATTCATTTCATCAGTGTAAGGGCTGAAGTTTTAGGTAACAAGTTGATGATAGGGATGCCCGATGTATGTGATTGTGTGCATCTCGTGGACTATATAAAATACAGAAGCAGTATTTATGGAACCGTGCTAAAATACATTTTATTCCTAGATCACCTGTCCTTCAAAATTTGAAGGTAAACATTCTTGAATCATTGGAATTCAGGTAGGACTTTAAAAATAGATTCGAAGGTAGATTTAAAACCACGCTCCGTTGTTTCTATCTTCAGAAAACTGAAAAATCCCAATATTTGTTACCAACATAATACGTTACGGTGTTGCGTGCAGCCATAGCAGAAACATGTACTTATGGATGAAGGTTACAGGTGCTTTGCTTCTCTCCTGCTTCATTTTTCTTCCTGTTTACAATACGCATTATTATTAAAATTGTATTGTTATGTTGCAACACATTTCGTTGTGCATCTTAATGTTGCTACTAATGCTCGTGTTGGTCTCTAGTTGTGCTAGGTTGGGTGTAAATGAAATCTGGTATAGGGAAGTGTAGTTTAATGATGATGATATGACGACGATGCCTTACCGTGAATTCTCATTCCCAAGTTGTCTCACAATGCAACATGAATATCATCGTATGGTATATTACAACATACATATTTCATGCGTATTGACAGAAATTATTGACTTACTACCTGCAAGTATTTTACTCTCTGGTGTAATGTAAAACAAAAGTGTTGATAAATCACTTAAGCAAAGTCTTCACTTCCCTTTCTATGAAAATTAAGTTTAACGCAATAAATTTCGATTGTGTCTGTCGTATTTTATAAATTCAGATAAATTTTCGATATCTGTTTTGTCTTCATTTCCTCCCTCATTAAGTTTTTTGAGATGTAAAATATTACAATACTACATTAGAATATGTAACGGTGAACAGATCTTTTAAAAATATTGTTTCCTCAGGCTGTTTACTTTTCACTCTTGGTCTTTCTACGCTAATGATACTGATTTTCCAATTTTTTGCCAAATACAGATATCTAACTTTTGGAGTAACGGTATATATAATGCTAAATAATTGTTGAAACACAATAAATCCGTCATCATAAATCACTGACGGGAGTTGGTTGATGAATTGAAAGCGAGAGCGGTTAAATGTCAAAGGAAATCTTTAGAAAATATTAGCTTAATAAACGATGGATTAATGGGAATTACACACAGATCTGAAATAATGAGAAGAATCCTCTAATCATTAAAAAGTAACTATCGGGCAGGGAAGAAACAGGTCATTAATAGAAACGATTGTGAAAAGTTTAAATACCCTCATTAGTAAACTTTATGGCTTTGTTTGAAAGAGGGAGTGTCGCGTATCAGTCGACTTGGACGTAAGCATGTTCACTGTCTTTAGACATAAAAAAACGTCGGTAAACAAAGTGCGAGGAGAAAGGGTTTGAGAATTTACCTCTCAAGGAACTACTATAATACTATAAATGATGCTTCAATAATTAATAGATTGTATTCATCTGAATGATTTAATTTTTGATATACTTTATAACTCGTAATTCCGCAAAATGAAAACTAAACTGTAGTCAATACCTTATTTTATGGAGTGTGCAAATACCTCCGAGGATGTACGTTCGTGAATGTGCCCATAAATGTTGTCGTTAACTGGCTTATAAATTTGGTAACAGACGATTTAGCCACTTTTTAACTGCTTAGGTCAGTGTGCAGTGTTATAGCTGTTCGAGATTATTATTATTGAAGTCATTCAGAGACAATTTGCTATATAAAACAAGCCTAATTTTGCAGAAGCACCAATGCTCATAATATCTTGAGATAGGCATGTGTGGCAACGTCCACAATCTACTTGAAGCAAACGTACCGCAGTCCAAATCTATTTCTTAAAAAGCTACTAATAAGAAATCATAAAGCCATCACTGTCAAAAATTAGGAAAGTTACATTACATGCGTGAAGCTGTATACATTTTTACTTGTTGTAATTGGGCTTCATCTCTCAAAATATACTTCAAATTATAGAGGGGATGACGCCGCGTGCGTCTTCAACTGGAATTGGTGTTTAGTAAAGTCGTTGGTTTCTTGAGCCAAATGACAGGGCAACATTGCAAAGTTATTAATGGGTAGGCGCTTCTCATATAGTGAACAAGCTTAAAGTTTTAAGCACGCTTTCCTCTTTTTTCTTTAACCAATACTTTTAGTCCCATTTCTTGCACATGTACCAACACATAATGTACCGTTTTTGGGATATAATATTCCTTGTAAGGAGCATATCAATACATATAGCAAGATCAATTTCACTCCGATTAGCAGAAGCTCATTTATGATCGATTTATAGTCATCTCTAGCAATACAAAACTATGTCAGACAGCTAAAAACCAGAAGAGCCACTATCAAACCTTTCAATGGTAAGTGATAGTACACACTACAACCAAGAAAAGGGTCTCACACATGATTACATGATCCATAATATATCTATAAGCTTAGAGCTCATTTTAAAGGCAATATCAGTTGATTTTGCTTCATCGATTTTGCTTTTGGTTTCGTTTGCTTTTCTTCCTCACAATCCAATTATCTTCAATATGAACTTTACTCTGATGAACCTGTATCTATGATTAAGACAAACTGGTAAATGGTATTGTTCTGCAATGTAATGTACTGAAAGTGCAAGTAGCAAATGTCGAGACCATATTTTAATGTTGCATGCATATTATTTGTACGTATTTATCTGGCTTTTGCGTAAAATAAAATACAACAAAAGTAAATAATTTTGCTAACTGTTTCGCAAACCTGTTTATAAATATCATAAGACTGAGGGATATGTTCCGTTTTGATATTTTACTTTTCTGTTGTTCCAAGAAACAGTAAAAACCAGAGCAAAAGTGTGAAAACGAAGCTAAAGCTATACTTTTAGTTTGCATGTCAAATGTCTATTTTATTGAACACAAGTACTGTTAAAACCTTGATGAGTTATAGACAGTCTACATGACATGTAAACTGTTTTACAAGCAAATATAAACTAAAATACTTATTTCTGCAGTATTCAGTATAATCGATTCATAGGAAGTTTATGCCGGTTTTGTAACGTTTTTCGGCGTGACATTGCTGTCATCAATTTTCACGCATCTCATTTAACATCGATTATACGGAATCCGTATCGAGTAAAAAATCGTGTTTGGAACGACACATGCAGGACACCGCAGATAAAAGGCTAGAATGCTACAAGTTTAAATCGACTTTATATCAGCTTTGACTTAGAGACCTCAAAATGTAATGTTGATCTAAATTTTATTACAAAATTTCTTTGAAAAGGTAAAAAATCATGTTATATTTGCATTTTAATGGAGGCGGAGACCAACGTTATATTTGAAAAGGTGAAAACCCCATCCCGCATAAATATATATACCGGAAAATAAGTTTCTGTTAGTGTTACACGTGGATTGATAACCTTAATGTAACCAACAGATATTCTGCTCAAAAGAGCCATAATCCATAATCGTGTAATTTGGAAGAGGTGGCTCAGCCACGCTCCTGTAAAACAACCAGCTTAATGCAGTTTAACACAGGCCAAATGTTTTATCAGAAATGGGATGATTTAAAACATGATTAAGGGGAGGAAACAACCAGGACAGTGTTTGCAATTATAACATGACGCTATTCCTCTTGTCAAAGTGGTTGAAGGCTGTGCTAAGGAGGCGGTAAAATATCAAAATATCGTTAACAACTTAAGTTCCTAATCATTCATAGCGTCTGACTCACTCTGACATAAACTCAACCCTAACAATGAAATGAAGAAAATAGTTTTTCCATCATAAAACAAGGTCTCTGGGCAGGCCCATCAGCTATGAGACAATGTCTGTCAAATCCTCGCATAAAAACTGATACAATAGTAATATTTTGTGTGTTATCTATCTCAGAAAAAACCGAGGCTTACAGCATAATAGCATTAGATACCATCCTTTAACTTGCGTACAACAATCTCAGTTTACAGACCATCCTGTAAGTATAAATGTAGGTTCACGTTGCATATTATTTCAGTGAGCGTATGTAAAAACTACAGTTTTCAATTTTAATCTTTTGCACTCTTCAAGTTTGTAGAATTTTAAACAGAACACAAACATAAAGAGACATATAAATACAATTTTTTGCCGTTTCCTTTGATCTTTGATGGCTTTCAGTACAAACTGTTTAAGCGGTCATGTTCACTCACGTTCCTGCTAACAGAAACAACAATACCCAGCGCTCCACAACAAAGCCAATTCATCTTTTTCTAAGGAGACACGTAATCACATCCTTTTCTTATGGTTTTGTGTTTGTAACACATCCGATTCTTACAAAATTCCATTGCGTTTGGCTTACGCGGACAGCGAACAGAAATTCATGACTTACAAGTTACGACAACTGAACTTTTGAAGACGACGTGATTTCTCTTGTGGACCCATAAAAATAATATATTGAACCTTCTGAAATGGTATTTACTTTTAGGTAGGCATACACTCAAATGCATGATCTTATGCACACGATGGACTTCATTGCAAAGGCTATTTGATCACCTTACAACTCTGCTCAAAATTGTACTTCATACTGCAACTTCTCATAAATCCCTTTGAGCCATTATTAAAGCCATTAAGAATTATGTTTGACTTCATAAACAAAAATTCTCTAAGCACCCACTCAGTCAAATACCAGATAATTTTGAAGCATGCACATATTCATTTTGTTTGATTTATATGAGAACAACAAGGAACATGCAGAAACACTACCCAAAATTATATTATTCCCTTGCTTGATGTAACGGAACTCTTAAGACAACACTGTGTAATAATCATCCATATTACACAAGCAAACAGCAAAAAACGGAATCACTGATCATAACTAGAATGAGTCAATTTTCATTTATTCCTCAGCTTCAGACACCGTTGTCGTGCCGTGGTGGTAAAGCCAAGCCTGCATTTTCCAATTACATCTCTACGGGGGCCATATAGATCACTTTGCATACATTAAACTCTAGAAATACCTACATTGAGCATTTGCGTTCTATTTGCTTACATAAAAGCAGTAATAGTAATAAGCTCTCCTGTTGGTAAACCCAATCAGGCCAAAAAGGTACAAAAAGAGCAGTCGCCTGCTGTTTCACCAAATATCGTTTAGAACATTTTCTAATATGTTTTTGTGCCCATGTCAGGCAGCGCATGCCTTCGTTAGTTATTCATTTCAGTTTATAAGATGCTCATATCGTTCACATTGTCGTACAAAATAATAATAATAACAATAATGTAGGTATATTATAATATATTTTTCTGACGTTGCAAAAAAATACATCTACAAATACGTTCTTTTCTTTCCATTGTTGATGACAACTAAGAATTTTGCAAACAAGATGAATTCGAACAATGTTGTATTGTATGGTTATTGATTAATTTTCCTTTCAGTACTGATCGAGATGCATTTCTTAAATGTGGCTCAGCAATCTATTACATATGCTCACATTAAATTTCTAAGTACGTTTCACGTAGTTTTTATCTTCCTTCATCAATTCCTGTGCCATCCCATCACGATGCATGTTGCAGCCATTCATTCGTACTCACTCAGACTCAATTTAAACCAGTGTCATCGGTCATCAGGACACATAGCATTGATGAATCATTAACTGGGTCAGACATGCATCAGTGAGGTAGGCGCATGTCTCAAGTACTTGCTCGAACACAACAATGCTTTCCATAAAAAGTGTTTTTGTTTGTTTATACCAAATCTAATTACACCAAGTCTATACTTTACTGATTTATGTCGAGAAGTGCATTATGTTTTCAATTTTAGTTGAACTTAACAAGAAATAAAGAAAAGTCTTTTGAAGTAGGTCAAATAATATATACAGACTTAATTTCATTAAGTTTGACATCTGAAACCACCCGGTCAGTATTGTTATATTAAGTTAAGTTTGAAAAATATATGCAGGAACTTTTTTGCCATTTTAATGGGGACCCTTGAATGAATCATAGATGATAGAAAAATCCTTTTCCGCTTCCACGCTGAATTTTACATTATGCCAAATTCTAATTAATGAAGTGTATGAAGGTACCTAGACTTGCTGGTCAGTGATAAAAAAAGGAAAATCTTCATTTCGTGCATTTCTTATTACGTCGTTTTAAAATATAGCCCTCAAGCTAATTGGTAAAATGAAATGATGTAAACCTGCCCGAGGTAAGGGTGTAAAAATACAAGCAAAAAACCGCAAAAAAGGAAACAATAGCGCACAAACAACAACACTCACGAGTAATTGCGATTGTGTGAGATGGCGTTTGTCTGCACGGATCGAAATCTCTGAATGCATGACATATGTAAGAATATATGCATTATGGGATAGTAAGCGTGGATGGTACTAAAATCAATACACTACAGGAATCAGAATTATTTTATAAATAAGATAAGGGTGCATTAGCCGATTCTTTTGTTGTTTAAGACTAATGCAATAGTATTTGTCGCTATAAGATTAGATGAAAAAAATATCACTAAAAAAGTTCGTTTTTAAATTACAGACATCACTTGCAAGATTTGTTGCCACGTCTCGCCTCAGATTTCACGCCCTGTCTTGTAACTTTTAGCCTAGCTTTATACACGCAAAAAACGGATGAGCGTATCATCATTCTCCAAAAGATTTACACAATTTACTAACATTTACTAATAAAACGAAACGGTGTGGTTTAAAAACATTCCGCACTTGTCTACTTGAGACTTCTGCCTCTATTCTTAATTCTTTGTAATCACAGAAGGTTTGAGGCTGCTGTCTTTGTCCATGGAAGCGTCTTTCCCTTTTTAATATATTACAAATAAAATTATGATTTAGGCCAGAAATAGTAATGCATGATATTCATTGAAATCTTATTGTTTTTGACAGTTGCAACCTTGCTTTAAAAGTAATAATTGCAATAATACTTTAATGTCAGGCCAAGTTTCACTCTGCAGTCAAAAGTACTTGTTTTAAGTTAGCATATTTATGCTTGTCTGTAGCTATGTAGCTTTCATAAAACAAAGCTGTTGTTACCCATTCTGTTTATTCATTTTGTAATTTTGTAATATAGTGCTTTGACTTTTAACATCATTTATGGAAATTACAAACAAAGTTTCCTTGTAATAACAAAGGTCTTGCGGATAAATTAGCGTTGGAATGTTGAAGGATAACTTAAGTCAAGTCAAACAATATCACTTTCTTTGAATGAAGGAAGCACGGCAAATATCCTTGTTTTCTTCATTTCGATGTATTTTTAGATTATAATATTAATATATATGTAAGTCATAGGTACTAACAAAAACAATACACTTTTCGTGTTATGAACAATTTCATTTTTATAACAAATACAAGCAAAGATCAACAATTGTTGCAGATTAGGTAATGTGTGAAGCATCTTTATTGTTCTCCAGAATATGGGCAATAATTTATGAATTTAGGGATAAGAAGTATTGTAAAATATGTGTATTATCACCTATTCATATGATAGTGAGCCGCAGTTGACATTTCCTCATATTATCAATGCCAAAATGCAAACTAAACACAATATAAATTTTATTAGCATGCTAATCTTTCCTTGAATTTGCTTTGTCATATTATGATAAGATTTCAGGCTCAAATGCGATATGAAACAGGTACTTAAACTGTAAAAGAATAAATTACAACCACTTTGACCTTTGGCTAATAGGAGTGCTGTATGTATATTCGGGTATGCTTTCGTGTACATTTTATTGTGTTTTGGGGGTAAAAAGGTATTTACAAAGTAATTAATGGCCACGTTACAAGCTTAACGACATGAGACAATGCAAATGTTATACTTATTCTCAGATTACAGCGATTTGCATAAAATTTATTACTCTTTATTTTATTCAAACGTACATCTTCCAAGCAGGAGNGCATTTATTGTCACATAAATACACTCTGTTTAACTTACTTGTTTTGATGTATCTAACTCAAGTTTTAAATATTCGTATTAGAAATCTTATTCCAAAAACATTTATGAAAGTTTGATACATGAATACAATTATGAACATGTACGCTTGTGATACATTGAAACATCTTATTATTGATGACAAAGACCTGCAGTGTACAGAATCACAATACAACATTCGCCTATGCCCATGCATATCAATTCTGTAAGAAGGTAAGGCAGATTTGGTTTCTCCAACATGACGTTTATTTTAAAGCTAGCATTTCATATTGCTTTTAGCACAGATCTGTAAATCATGAATGCGTGTATACAAGTGCATTTACACTACTTACTTATATTACTCATGTCGCCTTGCGAAAGTACTAGGTGTAAAATAACATTTTTAAGGATCAAATTTCATGAAACAACTTTCTTTGGTGATGAAAACTAAGAGGGTGAAGTAAAAAACGTTATGATTTTATGGGGAAGCGCAGAGAATATATGAGATTCACACCCTGAATTCTATCATATTTACATACACATAATATTTTTATGCAAAATTGTTTTCAAAAAGTGACAACATGACGAGACAAAGCAATATATAATAGAAGAAAATATACGTTATCCAGATACGCACACACGCAAAGTTTAAGCGATAGGACACCGATAAAGGTGGAGTATGTACATCCTTTTAAAGGATTAATAACGAAGTAACATAATGTTTGTGCACTTTTTGCCAGCTCGTTAAATGTCAAGTCATGTAAAAAACTGCCAAGAAAAATCAACGAGCAAAATAGTTGGGAACGTGAAGTGAAATATGATACATATTACCATCTACGAATTTAAGCGAACCGTGCCTGCAGACTTACATGAATTTACTGGGGCTGGAGCGTTTCCTGGCTTATGCTTACTGACATTTGATATCAAAATAAATGAAAGTAGTCATATTTCTTCTAGCGACTAAAGCGTTAACATTTATCTTAAAAACAGTTGAGCACATCCTAACAAACGCTCTGAATTTGCGGTATATTACGCAATCCATACTTTAAGGTTATGTCTTCGTCTGATAACACATTATTGACAGAAAGATAAGCTCAAAAGCCTAATACAATCCAGGAAATGCAAACTTTTTCGTAGTTCCAGAAATTATGGGCGACACTTCCTGTTGACAGATTTACGTGTTTACTTAGATTATTTCCTACGAATTCTCGACATTCAATATAAAACGTAGACGCAGGTGTTTAAAAACTCGGTACCAAGGAGGAATGATGGAGCTATGTATGTTTATTATACATAAGTCTAATCAACACCTTAATTAAACACGAGCCCCGATGTTGTGTGAACATACATTAAACACTGCATATGCATGACCATTTTACACAGAGCATAGGGACATACATATTGCTTGCATTTAAATTATCCAAATATAGGCATATGATTGGCTTTTCTCAAGTATCAGGTATCAAGGGGTGTTTGATAATGATACGTTGTCTCGATTTGGAACCATGATCTGAACATGTGTATTTATTGCCTAAAAGGTGCCAATTTATCAATCTCCATCATCGCCAGCTGTCGTATTATACATGACACATAGGTAAAACGTCTTCTTCTGTATGGTAAGCTATTGACTTGTTGCAAATTATTATGGCAGTGTCGGACACATGAGAATCATATCGGAATAAAATCTCATAACCAGATTCTTCCACATGAGACAATGCTTATTCTAATGGCAACAGCTTCTTTACAAATTGAAAATAGCGAGCTGTCAAGCACTGAATGAAACCTGACACTCTACAAAAGTGTGATAGACATCAAGTATTAAAACCAATGAAAGATGAATATTTAAGTGCTATAATAGGAATATCTCGATTTAAGGCTTCTGCTGTGAGGGAATATGAGCTGCTTCAATGAATAAATTATAAATAGAAATAGAATTGTTTTCCATGTGGCTGTCATTTAGATCACATAATATGTGTCAAGTGCTACTAATTGTAAGTAGTATTGATGCAGATGAATTGAGCCGAACATGTTAAGCTGTTAGCTTATACTTTACCTGTACGAAACGCAGACTATTTAAAGTCAAGCAACTGTTCATAATGTCTGTAGCCTGCATAATGTTTGGTTAAAATGAGTATTATTCCACTTGTCCAATGTGACTAATTTTGACGTAGACCGTAATTTGTAAGATTAAATCTAATGAGTCGGAGATTATTAATCAATTTCAATAGAAAGTAGCACTAAAAACCGTACTCCATTCATTTGAGATTCGTGAAGCAGATTTCAATGCAGAGTAACGATTGCACATAGCATGCAAAATGTTAAGTCTTGACATCATGCTGAACCCATCTATTACACGCTCTCTGCTCTCTTTGCTGTTGCTACTTTCTCCGAAATACTTTGACATATGCAATTTTAAACACAGCTTTAGCCCACAGAGTATTTAGTAACAAATAAGTTTGTTTTTGTTCAATCTTCTAAATTAAAGACATTTTTATACTTTGGAATACTGCGTATAGGCATTCCGACAGAAACACACATGCTCACTTATTAATACAGCTGTATAAGACAGTAAAACTAAATGAATAGGTCACGATCTCTGCTCCATGCCTTTCATATGAATACAAATCCAATTTCTAAACCATATGATACTTACTTACTGGATCCTTAATTTCTAAATGTATACAACTTAATAAAAGAAAAGCATTCTTTTTACCGCTCCGATAACTTGTTTGACGACTTCCCACGTGCTGTTAATCTGCATAAAATTAATGCTACACATCATCCTAATACTGAAAAGCAAAAAACGGGAAAATCGCTAAATTTTCTCTTGTTCAACTGAAAACAACAAAGTATGCGCATTCTACAAGCAACCAGAAATTACAAACTTAGTTGTTGGGATGCTTAAATAATATATGGTTCATCATGTCATGAATGAACGTGCTAATACGATTTCTTGTACTTGAACGACATGCAGTAAGCACATTATGATAAA
>JAHZNG010000954.1:0-20297 GCA_027744375.1 Orchesellides sinensis
GCAATATATACACATGCTAGGTGTAAACAATAAAAAATATCAATACCATTTTAGCGACTGATTTTCTGTCCCCCGTCCCCTCCAACCAAAAATACGTTATTGCGCCATTGTTTTATAAAATTGTCTTGCTCCCCGTCCCTTGTATGATATGATCGCCTCTATACTGATATCGAAATATGTATCACCTTTTCATCTATCAGCCAGACTGGCCTGACTTCGTACTTTGTGCTCATACTTGTTACCCACTATTAACTCCTTATTACGGTAAGTAATGCTCAAGAGAAATTATGATAATCATTCACATGAACTTATATTATAATACACGGCCGTACGTTTGGTATTAAAACTAATGAAATGAAACCTTGATAAGGGTTTCCGTAAAATAAACAGGCAATGAGCACACAAGAAACTCCGAAGTTCTGAAACCAGCAACTGGTTTTAATATAAATTTTCTCTTTCCATACAAACTTGAGTAACGAATGGCTTGTTTGTTTCCTAACAATGAAGTTTTTATATATGCTTAGAATACAATAATTCAAAAACACACATGGTGAACCCATCGTATAAAATAAACCCCCTGCCCCCTTACAAGATAGTAAAATAGTATTAATTTAAAGTGGCCTGATGCATCTTCTTTCATCTGATTAAATAAGGTTAAAAATCGACGATGACGACATTATAATTGGAAACGAGTTTTATTAAAGAATAATAAATTGTGCAGAAACAAACAAACGCACTGCTTCTCTGCTGCTTTCCAAATAATCCTAGTGTCAAAGAATCTCCACTGTTTACAATTTATCCAGATACTGTGCGAGATCTGGAAGTCCTTCCTTCATTCCCTTACGCTTACGAATATCCTATAATGCAATAAAATTCGGATGTTAGTAACAATTCCTTACAACAATATGCTTAAATATGTTTTACGTTTTAAGGGTAGCCTTTGTTTATAACTTACCTGTACAATAGTGTAGGTACGGGAGCCTTGTTCCAATGGATCACCAGGGAAGACCTGCCAGTGATCAAATACACACTGTGGGAATGCCTGACCACCAGTATTACTTCTCAAATCGGCCGTGAAACCGAAGGATTCGTTTACTGGCAAATATGCTCTCACAACAAACATAGGAGTACCAGCGACCTTTAAAAACAAAGTATTAGATATAAATTAGTTTGCAAGAACAATATTATTTTCATAAGCTCAACAGAATCTAACTTACCTGTTGTTCTTCAAACACAACACCACGACGTCTATTCAAAACACCATAGATTCCACCAACAGCATTTTCAGGACACTGGATTTCACAAAGATATACGGGTTCCATAAGTCTTGGACATGCAGTTAGGGCGCAGGCATATAGACATCTACGAGCAGTAGGAATAATTTGACCACCACCACGATGGATAGCATCAGCATGAAGAGTCACATCATAGATGTTAAAGCGGACTCCACGCAAATTTTCTTCACAAAGGACACCCTGCAAAAATTTAAATTGAAATCATGTTTAATTACTATTTCTTGTTAATTACAAATTTATTATACATGAAATATTTTGCATTAATTGTATACTTCACTTAGAACCAAAATCATCACAGGATGAAAATAGCGCATAATGAAGTAGTTTTATATTCCTGACACCTTGCATTACGAACCATAGCAGCTGCCGAATACGGAATGGGAGTAGTGCCAGGAATCTTTCCATTTCATAATCATAAATAACATCGACAGTAATACTTAATATTTCAGATTCATTACCTCCTTGCTTGCCCATTGGAATCCAGCAACAACGGAATCCTTGATTTCGTTCAAATATTGTACTCCCTTGGTACAATCAATCAAAAGATTAGGACCAGTACCATCAGGACCGAAGCACCAGATTTTCCTGGCTTCTGTGATATCATACTCGTATTTGTCAGCCAAATAACGTCCACGGACTTTGAAGTCGTCCCTTGGGTTGACATCACCCTAATTGACAAACAAGATACACATTATATGACCGTTTAAGACCTACTATCTGCTTTAAATTTTGTAACAATTATTTTTGCAAATTTAAACATCAGATGGCCGTTCTAAAATTCTATCACTATAAATCAGAACAGGTCTGTGAAGAACAATCATCATGTGAATGGAATCAGGCAAGAATTAAAGTTTAAATACTGTCTGCAAAAATAAACAAATGAAAAATTAGTTTACAATTTAATCCAATATATAACTACATAACATACACCTACAAACCATCCCACTGAATTGTAATTGCCAATAATAAAAATATACTAGGTATCAGACGCTTCTGATAACTTTCCGCAAGATTTACAATTTGCTCATTCTCGGTGGGTTCAGCCCTTTCGGACTCCAAGAATGGGAACTCTCCTTCCAGCCATTTTAATGACACATTACGAGTTCCGAAATAGTAAAATCTCGGACATTCAGAACATATCATCATTTACAACTGGTTGTAATAATATTAATATTTGGAAAGAATGTACCTAAATAAGAATACAGTAAAATTTTCAAGCTATCAAAAGTTGTTCTTTTTACCTTGATGCCAACAGCTGCTTCATCATCATGGGGTCCTTCGTACAACATTTCCATACGGTATTTCTGAGCAGTTACAGGGGAAGGAAGATGAATGGCAATCATCTGAAGTAAAGTTTCTCCAGCTGGAAGCCAAGTTCTCATTACAACCTTCAACAGCTGCTTTCCATCCTTTTCCCTATCATCTGGTCGCAAGTCAATGTTAAGCTTCTTAAGAAGTGTATCTGTGGTTTCCTTCTTGTAGTTCATAATAGCATCAAACACCTTGTAGATGGGATCCAAGACGTACATGTTGAAGGAACGCTTGTTGTCGGCTTCCTTTTGCTTGGCCCATTTCTTTGTTGTTGGGTTGAAGAAACTGTCTCCCCACAGACGGCCCATAAGTTTGTTGACATCAATTTTAAACTTGTCGGCATACATCTCAGAGAACTGCTTCAAGGTGAAAGCCCACCCGTGAAGCCCAGAGCCAAACCCAACGCTACCTTTCGAGGGATCAACTCGAACCTCTCCCATGGGGCCAGAATCATCATTGTAAGTTGCAATGATAACGTTGACGTTCTCAACAATACGTTGGAAAGTTTGGAAAAGATCTTCTTGTTCCAATTGAAGTTCCAAAAGTGCACGGTCCATTTTGTTCATGAAAAGGATGGGTTTGATCCTCTCCGCAATAGCTTGACGGAGTACAGTTTCAGTTTGCACACAGACACCTAATTTCCAAAAATACACGAATAAATTAAGAACTCTTTCAAACAGATAAGCTTCGTTTGGAAACACAAATCCAAATCTTAGAATGAAGTAAAGTCTTACCAGAAACACAATCAACGACGACCAAAGCTCCATCAGTTACACGAAGAGCAGCTGTTACCTCACTGGAAAAGTCAACGTGCCCCGGAGAATCGATCAAGTTGATCAAGAAACCCTTTGACCCAGGATCACGCTGATCTGGCTGATTGATGAAAACCAAATCCCTCTCCTCAAGCTCAAAGTACATGGAAATGGCCCTGAAATACGACACAAACCAATTAATACTCTCATAGCTCCCAATCATACCAACAATACTTGCTCATCCCATGAAAGCCATTCTTAGTCACTTACGTTGACTTGATAGTAATACAACGCTCCTGTTCATCAGCACGAGTATCAGTAAACCGAGTTTCTCCAGCCTTGGCACCAGCAATAATACCAGCTTTCGAAACCAGGGAATCAGTCAGGGTTGACTTTCCGTGGTCTACGTGAGCAATGACGGACATGTTACGGATATTCCGTTTCTTGTCCATCATGCCACGGATTTCGTCTACGGTGAAGTTCACCTAAAATATTCAAATAAGGCACATCATCAACCATTCATTAACAAATTCCCGTTTATACTTCACGTTTACACCCTGCCCGTCTACCCACTACCCATCAAACCTCATTTTTTCTCCATAATTCAAATTCCTACATTTTAACAGACCGCACATTCAGCCCAGAAACTGATCATTAAAAAAATTGCGCATTCGACATTCCAATTTAAAAATTCCACACATATGACATACATCCCATACCTGTCTCCCTCCCTGTCACAATCCAGGATGACATTTCTATCACCTGACGCTACCGCATTAAATTTGGTCAATCAATTAAAAAGCCGACGAACTCTCCATTGAATTTAATCAATCCAAACTCCTACCTAATCAAAGCTTTCGAAACTCTCATCAACCCCCATGCTAACTCAAAAGAAAGCATGCAACCTCCCATAAATAAATGGCGTAGGATGATGCATGCCGTCTTTGAAAGCACACACACACGTCCGTATGGAAATGTAAAGCTGTGACAAGACGGCATGCACCAAAATTTAATTCCCTACCTAATTTCTTTTAAAATCTCCCTAAAAATTCACTATACGATTGAAACAATCACAATTCACTACAATAAACAATAAATATTTATAAAAATATTTAACTTACCATTTTGAATTAATTTTTTTCACAAATTTTCTCACAAAAAAACCCAGTCGACACAACAAGTTAACTCAACGCCGAGTCTGAGTGGAAAGGACTGAATTGAGTGAAAAAAGACACGGTATCCACTTCAGTCGTCTTGTGCTTGAACCGCACCTCATGCCTCCCACTCTGTTTCACATCAAAGGTTTCATCAAACCTCTCAAATATTTATACATAGCAAGCAAGTTACGGTATGCTTACAGTAAATCTAATATCTAAGGGGAAATTTGATGCCATGCCGGATTTCGTTTCATAAGTAAGCTACTCTCTATAGCACAAAACAGGCATGCATTGGAAACTAATTTTGATACGTCTCAAAATAACGATCACCTTGTGCATTGATTAAGGGGGTGATAGAGTAGTCTACTTTTGTTACGGCGTAGTAAATTTGAGTAAGGAACATCAAAAGGATTTTATATATAGAAAGCAAGGGGTTGGATTGAATAACGTACGATCGGTACGCTGAACTTTTCCAAGGGCATATTGAAACGTCAAAGATGATAATTTCTACTTCCCTTCTTTCTTCCCGTTTGTTCCCATTCACACCGTATGCGTCATGCTTTTAGCTATGCCTTTTTTGTGAACAAACAAATATAGGTATATTATATATACAAGTTTATAAACATAGTTTTTATCAAGATACCCCTTGTTTATAAATTTTAGACGAGCGGTCTTTTTATTTTCAAATTTCTTCAACAAAATATTGCGAAAATTGAGCAAATTGCAAACAATGCATTTAAGTAGGTAGCTTTAAGCTTAAGTCGTTTTCGGAAGTTTAGATAAGTTTCATTGAAGGGTTATCTGATTTCTCGGCGTTATCAATTCGAAAAGGTCACTGAAAACTAAAGGATATTTGCAAAATGTTGCCGCTATCACTTCTCCGGGCGGCGCAGTACATGCCCATGGTAAATTAGTCAGTAATCAGCTGTGATTACGTGATTAGTAATCGTTCGTTTTGTTCGAATAGAATGTAAACTTGATATAATTGGCAACTGACTGATTTTTTTTTTGTTTTTGGTGAATTTTAGTTGGTGGAGTTGAAGAATGGCGAGACGTACAATGGACATCTTCAGGCGTGTGATGGATGGATGAATATTTGTCTGAGGGATGTAATTTGTACGTCGAGGGTAAGGGAGAACAGTTAGCATGGGTAAATGATGTGATAAGAGTTTTGGTGATGACGGGGTCTGTTGACAATTTAATTTAATACAGGATGGTGACAAGTTTTGGAGGATGCCGGAATGCTACATTCGTGGAACGAATATTAAGTACCTTAGGATTCCAGACGAAGTGATTGACATGGTTAAGGACGAAGAAAGTTCTGGAGGTGGTGGCAATCGCGGCCGGCGAGATTTCCGTGGAGGACGGGGTGGTGGTGGCCGAGGAAGGGGTGGCGGCAGAGGTATTAATTTATGAATCGGTGATGTAGATATGTTGTATTGTATAATAAAGTTTCGTTGTGTTTAATAGGAGGAGGACTGACAGGAAGACCCGGCTTAGGGTCAGCGCCTGGTGGAGGCGGCGGCGGTGGGAGAGGAAGGGGTGGCCAGAATCAGCGTGGTGGACAGAAGTTTCAGCGCACTGCCTAAGTTGTAATCAATCTAGTTGTATAAGTCTATCAAAAATTTTCATGTTAAGTACGTAGGTTAAGGGTTTGTGACATGACAAACGTAGGACTTGTACTTCCAAGATAAAGTTGTTTGTCTAATACTGTACGAAATACAGAGTAGGAAGTTATAAATACCATGTTAGTCTTGATAAGTCACTGAATTTATATTTATTTTTGTCATAAATTGAATTTTTGCAGCATAGACAAAGTTCTGACTGGTACTTCGAGTACATGTACATTAAATGAAATATTTAAATGTAAAGTAATTAAAGTTAAAACGTACAGTATTTTTGAAACCCAAGCATTAAAACCTGCACTTTACATCATACTTACGACATTAAATTACATACAATCACGAAACCGTTTCCCATGCATTCGCTTAATTAATTGTTCGTGGTCTGTTAAAGACTCATAAATTAGTACTATGTAGACAGGCTTGTCGAAAATCAATGCAATATTCCAGAAACTGTTTGCAATTAGAGCGTCAGTTAATTTAGTATTTGAGAACAGAGCAGAGGTTAAAAAACAAACCGCATTTGCGACTTATGCTACTGGGTTTAGTAACATATGAATTCGTCGTAACTGTTCTCCTGATAAAACGATCTTTTGTGGTTCATCCTTACACTTTTCCCATCCAGGAAATTTGATTAATCCAATCTTGCGCAGATCATTTTCAGCATCCTGTAAAATGTAATTCTTACTTATTAGTTTTAAGAACCAAATTACATTCTTGTTTTAAATTTATAGCTTCAGTTTGAACATTAATGTTTTAAATATACCTTAGTTGATCTTGAAGTAGCAAAAGAAGCAAAGTCGGCTTTCTTAACGCCCTCGGCTTTCCTGTCAGCTTGCACAGTTGTAATCTTATGCTTCAGTTCAGCCATTTTCTTAGCCAGCTCAAGTTTTTGTCTTTGATTTTCGTTCAAAAGGAACTCTTTTCGAGACGCATTCAGTGACGGGTTGAAGGATATTTTAAGTGACTCACAGACATTACGAGTCCATTCCTAAATATTGAAAAATCAGTAAATTTGAAACGATAACATCAGCATACAACTTTGCATGATAACATTATGTTAAGTAATAGCGCACTGATTTAAGTTCTCCTAGCTCATGTTCCAATTGCTTGATTGTATCATCAGTTTTCTTTGGAAGATCTAGGGGAGGAAGGTTTCTAAGATTTTCAACGACTTTCTGAGAACGAAGACGCCAAAGTTCTCGCTGCAGATGACGTGTATAGTCAATAAGGCCTTCGGATACCACCCCAGCTCCAGATCCTGCTGTAGCTGTTCCCATGTGTTGCAAACTTGATTGTACTCCATGTATAGGTGATTGCAATGGAGATGCGGCTACAGAGGTTTGATTTAAAATCAGGAGTCTCAATTTTTGCAAGGACCATTGAATGTTAATTGTGGACATGAATTTTATATACGGTGCGATGTAAGTACCTGGACTACGTGAAAGGCCTTCTAACAGTCTCATTTTCGAGAACGACATCAGTTTCTCCTTCAATTCTCCTCTTTCTGATTCTAAACTTTCTATATCAGACTGGAAGTGTTCCAGGGTGGCTTGGAACTCACGCTCTTTTGTGTGGAGCGTTCTTTCTTTATCTTCCAGTTTTCTCTAAACACAACCAAACCAAAGTTACAATGTAGTTACACTGCTAACTAAACACCATCAAGATATACTTACTTACAACAGAATGCTACTCTTAGAATCTAAACCAATGCTGTGTAACACAAATAAACCATCGATACTAAGATAATTCCGACTTACTGTAAGCTTCTCAACCACCATTTCGTTGTCCTTTGTAGCATTTGAAAGCTTCTTTTCAGCCAATTCCTTTCTAATAGTTGCTTCGCTTAGTTCATCTTGCTTTGCCCGCAAAGCTTTTCGAAGTTCCTTTTTTTGTTAAATAGGAGAAGGCTAATTATTATCGAGGCATAATGCAAGAGTAGTAACGTTAAAAATATAATAGATTCATGTAAGTTTGTAACCTTAATCGACGCTTCCCTGTCTTCTAACTGTATCCTGAGATTTCGCGTCTGATCAAGCTCTGCCTTTACTGTTTGTGCTCGGATTGAAAGTGGTGTTGGTGGCTATAAATTAAAAAATACATGCTTATAAGCATGCAACAATAAAAGAATACTGGCTACGATATGTTTACAATTAACACGGGTGTTAGCTAACCTTTTCTTTCGGAGCTATCGGGGCTTCACTAACGACTTGTGCAAGATCAGTCATAGTCATCAAAGATGTAGTAAGCCATTCTTTGATCACTTCTTTGATTCCACCTGCCCCTTCAACGTGACTATCACATTTATCCATTGCAGCCTGCAAAAACTCCTCTAGCTTGCTACTCGAGAGACCTTCATCTCCTAATAAATACATCAACCCAAACAACATTAAATTTTGTTCGTAAAGTTAGTAAAGCATTACTTCCATAAATTACTTCCTAACTCCTCAAAATCTTTACGATACCTGTGAGCATTCCTACATGACGAACAGCTTGTTTGCAAGTCTCTTGTAGTATCTTTACAACCTTCGACAATGTTACTGAATCATTTAGTAGCTGCGACTGTAGTTTGGTTGAGACTGGGGGTTGTTTAGGCGGATCTGGTAAGTAACGTCTAGTTCGTTTCGACAACTGTCGTAAAGATTCCCCGATGGTTTTGATGTCTTGAAGAAGAGCAGTCATGTTTGAATCCTTTTCTTCCTTCTAAAGAAAACATCATCATCATCATTCAACATCATCTTAATTAATTATTCTGGAGCCAAATCGATCATATATATTCTTTAAAACAAACCTTTAACATTCCAAGAAGCCTGGAAACATCAATAACAATGCAATCGCTAGCTGCAGCAGACGCTAAGCACAAATCAGACACCATTCTGCCTGGCTCAAGAGGTTCTTCACTTAAGTTAACAGTGTAGAAATTTTGGAACGAGGTGATGCACTTTTCAAGGCCATCTGTAGGAATATTTTCATCCAACTATAAAATTCAGAAAAACTCGATCAGTTAACAATTTAGTGTGCAAAACAAAAAGCAATAGATTGTAGTTTTCTAGTTTTCGAACTTAATAACCTGGCTTTTTCGTAATAACTCCAAATAAAAGTCTACAGCCCTTTCTTGTATAGACAGTTCGGAAATTAAAACGCCTATTTTCAAAAATGTGTCTGCATTGCACGTATTCAAAGCACCCATCCACCTGTGAAGTTCACTCAGCAGGGTGTATAGAAGAAAGCAAAGCTGGGAAGAAAATGCGTATCTTTCCACCTCAGGTGAAACAGACATGCTTTCCACAGATGAAACATCTTCCACTGTCATACTAACTGGCATTAACTTCTCCTTTACTTGACCCAGGAGGAGTTCAGCTTTGCACATAAGGCGGGGTATTAACAGCAACAGCAAAATAGCATCGTTGTCACCTAAGGTTAAACGTTCAATGTAATAGTTACGGATTTACAAAGTATTTATAGTTAGTGTGTTATTAGTATTAATACAATAGTAATCTTATATTTACCTCCACGTTTCATGAACCCTTCGGGCATGAAAGCACTGAGATACTGTACATGCATCGTTGCTTCTTTAGCTTCCAAACGTCTCAACTCCAGGTCAATAGCTGTAGTCTGAGCTTTGGTTTCCGCAAACATTTTCTATACCACAAGTATGTTTTTAATTTAACCATACATTCATTAAAGTTACTTCGTTTCTCTTTTGTACAATCTCCATTAGTACCTTGAAATCATAAGCCTCTGCAAGACCAGGAATACTTTTAGATGATTCTTCTTCCAAGTTCTTCCTCAACAATTCATTTTCGTCTGTAAGTTTCTGGACGAGGTCTCGGAATTTCATAACTGTGGCATTATAGTCTGCTATCGTTTCCAAAAGAGCGTCTCTGTCTCGTATGATCTGTATCCGTTTGATTAAAATAATTTCGATTTATAAGACCAATAAGGTAGCTAAAATGAATTTGTTGGATTACTTACATTTTGGTTTGCTATTATAGCCTGTTGCAAATCATCCCGCAGTTCCATTTCTAATTCCTTTGCCGACTCTTGAAGCTGGTCATTTACGTCTTGTAAAGCTTCTAGATCTGCAACAGCTTCAGCTAACTGGGCTACCTTTTCTTCAAGATTTAAATTCTTCTCTGTTAAATTTTCCACCATTTCCTCTGCTCCAAGCGCTGCATCATTTCTTTCTTGTAAGTCTGTAACTTGAGCTTCTAATTCATTCAAACGCGTTTCCAATCTTTCCTTTGTTCGTGACAGCTCTTTAACTTCAGTTCTTAAAGTTTCGGTTTCTTTTAAGGTTTTTTGATGTTGGTGTTTTTCGTGTGCGGATGTGTCTCTCAATCTACAGATAACATCACAAGGAGTTTAGTATAAACTCATAAACTACAAATACCTACATAATAAATTTTCTCACTGGTATGTATTGCATCTTCAAGTAGCTTACTTTAGTAATGCTTCCCGTAATCTTGCATTTTCGGCCTGAAACTGCTTAACATGTATAGCTGTAACCTCTCCCGAGTCCAAACTCACTTTACCATTGATTTCCTCCTTGAGTGTCTTTAGTTCTGTTTCAAGCTCCTCAATTTTCTCGTGTGTTTGCTCCAGCTCTAGTTGTAATGTTTCGGCCTACAACACAATAAAAAGTTTATCATCAATTTCCTTCATACTAAAACTATTTTACAAGGTGAAGAACACAAACCTTTTCTTCTGCCATTTCCTTATCAAGAGTGGCCATTTCAACAGCTTCAGAAAGTTCAGACATCTCTTCAGCATGACGCTCTTTAGCTTCAATCGCTTCACGGGCATCATTCTTTGCCTGAAATCCATGAAAATGAAGGAATGATAATTATTATGAATCTACAGCATACTGAGCTTCAAACAAAACGATAATATTATTATTAGAAGGGAACATACCTTTTTCAGATCTCGTTGCAAAGCCGCCTGTGATTCTAGTACTTTTGCACGGAATTCATTCAACGTCTCCACCTCTAATCTTAAACGGTCCAATTCTCTAAGCTTTTCTAGATCTGCAGACCTCTTGGCTACGTTAAAGAAGAATCATGAACATATACAGTAATGTTTTAAACCTGTCAACGATTGATGTTTATCTTATTAATAGATAACCTCAACTAACCTTTCAACGTCTCTAACTTCTCTTGGAGATCTTTGTTTTCGTTACGCAGAACTTCAACTGTCTGCACAGCGCTGAACCGTTCTTCACCCGACATACCAATAATTGGAGTTGATATAGGAGTAGATATTACACTGGCAGGCGTTCCTGGTGTGTAAGTAGGAATAATCTCTCGGTCTGGTGCAAAACCAGTCTGCAAAATAATAAAAATATCATAATTTTATTATCTTACGAATCTTATGTGTTTGACAAGACTTTCGAACACAGATTCAGAATACTATCATGGCTTTTCCTAACCTCAATGAAAGATGAACGTTTGGATCCCAGGTCGAATTTCGTTGACCCTGCTGAAGATAAATTACTTCTTGATCCTGATGGAGTCGATTGAAGAGACTTGGAATCTTTGGGATCAGACCCCCTTCCGGCCACTGGTAATCTGTAAGATATTGTTATAAAAATTTGTCTTTTACACTGGTTTGTGAAAAAATTGTTGAGTGATAAGAATATTTATAAAGCAGAGATTAGTATAAAGCCATAATTTGTAAAAGCTGTGACCATTAATAACTAAAATAGTAGTTTACAATGATTCTATAAATGCTAAATACCCCAACCTATTTTTATAGGCTGCAAGCTCAGCTTGTTTAATTGATCTACGAGCAGCGTATCCACTACTAAAGCAATTACTACTACTCGAAGCACTGGTTACTAGATTTGCAGACGCGCCGCCGCGTGACGAGCTAAGCGATTTACGTAAGGTACTACTACTAGCGCGATGCGTCAAGGAAGGCGACCTAGGCGGAGTTCTGCTATTAGCATCGGGTCGGGCAACTTCGGATAAACGACGTTCCTTAATTCGGTCTTTGGTAGCTGTAAGGTTTTGTATACAAAAATGTTAGCCTTTCAATCTATTGAAGCATTATATTAGCGATAAGTGTTAAGTAAAGTTTATATTAAAGCATGCTTTTACTAATTCTCTAAACCTGTTAAGCTAAGCCGTGGTGGTTTTTTCGGAGTAGGAGTTACAGTTCGGGATTTAGGAGATATACTGACCCGGGGAGTGCCTAGAGGAAAACTAAGACGGCTACTGCTAGTACGGCTTGGTGACCTTCCTTTCACACTGGATAAGCTAAGGCGTGGAGGTTTCCGTGGAGTAGGTGAAGTACCTTTAAATACATCGCTTCTCCTAGCTTTGCTGCTCAATCGCGAAGATACAGAACTACAGGAAGAAGCACCATCTGCAGTATCTGCACTATTATTACCATTAACAGCCACCGGAGTTTGCATATTCATGTCCAATGTAGGTTTCCGAGATACTCCATTTCGTTCACCACACATAGTCAAAGCTTTCCCATTTTTAATTTTATCCATAGTCGTAGATTCTACCTGGCCCGATTTGGCCTGGCCATTATGATAAACTGAAGCAGATAATTGCTTCAGATTAGGCTTATAACGATTGATGTCTTTAGTACGTGTCCCCAATTCTGATAAGTTATCATCGCAAGACAATGATTTTCGTACTCTGAGACATCCAGCATTTCCGTTTGTATTGTACTGATCATTAAGTACAGAAAATGCTTCATCAGAGTCGGACTTCAACTCGGCTCGTCTTGACTTAGCTTTACGGGGACTCCAACATGGTTCTGTCAGCACTGAATCGTTTCCTCCGTTGTAATTCAAACTTTCATTTGATACTGTTTGCAGATGTGCAACATTAGCTTTTTTAGGACTGCTAAATGAGCCGAACCACTTCCGCGGGGACTTGTTAGGTTTTTCTTGAGCCGCAAATCCCTTTCCAATATCTTTTTTAGAACCAAGCAAGCCAGAATTTTTAAAGTAATTAATAAAGCTTTTCGGGTTAGGCTTAACAAAGCCGTCACTATCCACTACATCCAAAGTGGGGCTATTGATGGCGGTGTCAGAGGAAGGTTTACGAAGTTCAAGGTTAATTGGATTTTGTGTTGAAGCAGCAGTGAGGATTGGCAGCGAGAGTGGAGGCGTGGGTGAGTAAGCTTTCACACCAAATATAGGTAATCTACAAGGCCAAGGTATAAATTACAAGTTAACTCATTAAGTAAACTGTTTTAACTCATACTACAAAAACGAGGAAAGCTTGGATGGGATGTAGTAGCTTATCGCTTATTCAAAGTTAAGATAATAGACAGCCGAGAGTAGAAATTCTTATGAACTACGTTTTTGGGATTTTGGGACCAAAAATCTTAATTTTTCGGAATGTTTGGGTACCTCCCTCCAAAATGGAGGATTTTTTGGGATTTCAGGCCATAGAAAATCCCCAGTTCGCAAGCCTTTTAAAAGAATTTCCACCCCCGTGTAGCTCATAATTTGCAAGTATATTTAAATTTTTTACTTGTGACAAAGAATACTTTTACTGTTTATAGATTCGAAAGACTGAAAGACATACATATGATTAACGTTGCAAGTTAGCTGGGTATGAAAATCTTGAGTTTTAACAAATGAAGATGCATTAATTTGTACTGCAAAATTCAGCCATAAAAAACTGCATTCAATGAAGAGCTGACTAACTAGCAACTTTGCGGGAAGACTATACACAACAATTTGCTTAACGCATCAACATTAACAACGACCAGTGCAAAATAACCTCAGCAGACAGAAGGAACACCAACAATTTTAGTTCAAAGACACTTAACAAACAATTAATTACGAAACACACGACAAATTACAGCTCGTTTTAAATTTTTTTGCTTAATTGTAATATATCGATCTTAAATTTGCTGTATGTAATAAATTAATAATTTTTTTGATTACCCATCCAAGCACATTTCATTTTTACGCAGCCTAATGATACAAAAACAAACGACATTTAGGATTTATGACGATTAATTGAAAAAACAACACATACTGTTCTATATAAATCATTTGGGACACTAGGAACTACCATATCCACTCTATATAAAAAAGGTCAAGATATATTATATCTCATCTCACACAAACCCAAATGATTAGTGAAAACATTCAAAAACACATACATACAATTTTGAAATCATCCCTTTGCATCCAACTAAATTTTTACAGAATATCTCTGCCGTAAAATCATTCGTTTTGTGGAATCCTTCAAGCAACCAGTTTTGAAAAACAAGACCATTCCACATTATCATATACCATTATCATAACAAAAACCCACACCACACATTTACCAGAGCCCAAACGAAGGTCAACATATACATACATTGAAATGAAATATGTATATAACGCCACGCAAACGTAGATCTGACATATTAAAGACAAATTATGGTTAATACACAAATGGTAAAATTTTTAATGCATTACCGAGTCAGTTGAGTCCGCCTCTGAATTTGACTGATTGGTTTGCTTGCAAAGAAGGACAGAAAAGGTGCATTATAACATTACGATAGGGCAAAGGGGAGAGGGAGAACAAAACAACCACAGAAGTTAAAAAATAAAAGGTGTCATTCCATATTTTTTTTAAAGATTGTAAAACTAACTTACAGATTACATCCTCATAGCTAATTGAATACAAGCAAATGCAGTGAATTTCATTCTCTTTTAAAAAGCAATCAAACTTAAAATTTCTACAAAAAATACATAGTTTAAGAACAACAAAACAACAAATCAGTAAGAAACAAATTCCTGATATACATTCTCGAACACAGCTGAACATACCTGCTTTTGGGTTTGCCAGAACCAGAACGGTTATCATCAGGCGTTAGGCTAGACGGTGCAGGACTTAAATTTCTGTAAATATATATAATGCCTGTTACATCTAAACTTATCAATCATTTTTTCCTAGAAATAATTATTATCCAATTATTATCAACTTACTTTGGAGAAGCTTTCGAACCAGTAATAGCCGGACTAGATGCGTCTCCTGCACCCCCAGTGTCAATGATCGTCAACTGCGATATCCATCCAATTATTATCAACTTACTTTGGAGAAGCTTTCGAACCAGTAATAGCCGGACTAGATGCGTCTCCTGCACCCCCAGTGTCAATGATCGTCAACTGCGATTGTCGTACAAATATTCCATGCTCGTCAGCACATTTAAAATATGACTTTCCTTGAACCGTCCCATTATTCTTGCCTTTAGCTTCATCCAACTCAACACCCACCCATTTACCAGTTGCAAATTCTGAAAATCAGACAAACCAACTAATTAGTATCCATCCCTTACCTTCAATATTAATTCCAACAAATGACAAAAATTTTCACAATCTTACCAGTCGTTCCCACATAAGCTACCACTCCCCGAATCCCTTTACCAGCCACCTCCACCCTGGTACCTATAGCTATACTTGCTGCCTCTCCTGACGCCATCGCTCCTCCCTGCTGCTGCGGGCTAAGACTCGCCTTTCCCCCTCCACGTCCAACAGATCCCGTACTACTCCTACCACGTTTTGACGCCGAGGACGACAGCTTTCTGCCGTTATTATGTTACACGTCCTCCAAGGATAATATTTGTATAAAAATATTCACTTTAGTCAATTAGAACTTTAGCCTCCTCCTCCAAGTTTCACATCATAGCTTACAAATCATTTTTATCATGTGTCATGCCCAACTTTAAAATAATAATCCAATCCACCAAAAACTTTTAAATTAGTATCTCTTTCGGAGCGTCTCTGCACACTCCTGCACCTACCTAGCAAGGACTTACTAGCCACTAACTAAAAAATCCTAATTAGTGACCACCACCACCACACGACTACCAACATCAACCACGACCATCCCAGGCAAAACAGCTGACGACCAAAATTTTGACGCTATGGACACAACTTTTACACTTTTCAAATTAGACCAATTAAAAATAAATTTTAGTCAGTCAGTCAGTCAATGTAATCAACAATAATTTAACTGGAATAAGAATCTTCTGTATGACTGACTGAGTTTATCTGAACTCAGAAGGGACCCTAACCGGATATCAATGTAAACAAAAATATTGAAGAGCTAAAATCTGAATCTAAATGTCATCGACAGCGTATTATATTCTGTGTTGATAGGTTTTTGTAGCTGTAGCTGATATAATATATGTAAATTTTGTATGCACGCGGTGTATACTAATAATATTGTGGGGTAAGTTGAACATGTGACAATCATATGATGAACAGATGATTTACCTTTCATGCATCTGGTGTAACGTTTGTTCCATGTTTTCGTTCTTTGAGCATTCAGTGCAGTGCAGAAGAGTGAGGGTGAGTACTCCGTGTGGGTGGTGACAGCTCCCTGGCGATCGTGTATTTATAGCTTAAACGAAGGTAATTAAAGATTATGTTATTGTTTTTAGGTATTTTAATATGTTCATAATTATGTCTGTATAATATGTTGGTTGTTTTGTTGCAGAATACGGATACTTTTTGAAGTCCAATTCGGAAGACGGAAGTGGAGAATGTCACAAGTGTCGTCATCCTCGTCAACACCCCAGCATGGGTGTGGTGGTAGTCTTGAAGTTACTGGAGTGGCTGATGTGAGTAAGGAGTCCAACGAGATGTCGGAGGAAGAGGCATGCGGAGGTGGAAGTGATGGGAACCCATATAATAATGAGGTGGAGATGCGATACTGTCAAGTTTTCCATGACGTGGAGGAAGGGATTTGCAGAAAAGAAGAAGATTGTGGAGGGAGTGTTGGAGTGGAGCATGTAATAAAGTCAGAGGAGTTGGAAAATTCTCTTGGAGATGGTGGGGATGCAGATAAGAATGGTAGGATAAGTCAGCAGTATTTGGGTAGTGGTGTGGGTTGTGTTGAACCTGTGGAACAAAGTAATGACAAGATGAAGCCCCGACTTTTCTTTACGATGAAGCAGAAGCAGACGCAAGAGGGAATGAGTAGTCGTAGTAATAAGGAGGATATTGGTATTGAGGACACTGTAGACAAGGATAAGGATGAAGCTGCTGAAATGTCGGTTCCAGTTCAAATCCAGAAGACAGTCAGGAATAGTGTTGAGTCCAATCCAAGACAATACATTTACTCGCCTAAGAAAAACCATGTTGTAGACTATGGAAATTTTAGGAGGAAGGGGTACTTCTTGGAGAAACCCGGTGGAAGTACTAAGTCGCAAGAAATAAGAGAGTTTGGCAGTGTGTCTAAGAAAGCTAGTGTTTTAAATTGGTTGAATGGTCAACCTGACTATCCAGATTACTTGATTGCAAAGTATGACGATGGCGACATTTATTACAACCTATCACGATCTCAACTACAAAGCAAGTTCATGAGCGGCGAAGAGAAGTTCAGAACGGTTAATCTTAGAACAGGGTCGCACATTGGAGTATACCTCAGTTCCAACCCAGGTTTTGAATCATGAGCAGTTGGAGACTATTCTAGAATTTGCCAACAAGGAAGTGGATGCATTTTTAGAGAAGCTTCATAAAGATCCTAAACATTCTGAGGTCGAGTATGTTTCCGGGACGGTGGCATTTCCATCAAATTGGAAAAAGGATGCGGTGGATAATACTACACGGAGCGGATCTGTATTTGCATGGTTAAGGGAGAATGTGTTATCGTATTTTTCAACGCACCATGTGGAAAAGAATAGAACTGTTGGGGATAAAAATCAGTCCGAACTCAATGGAGTGATTTTTGAACCTTATAAAGGTCCTCTGGTTATAAACGGTGCAACAATTGAAGCTGGCTCCACTAATGTCATTGTCCCAAGCGGCTTGTTTGGAAACGTCATCGAAGAAGTCAAAGCTATCTTGCACTCAATTCATAAGGCTCTTCGAAGGGATCCACTTCCAGCAGCCCCTGTGCCTTCTATGTCTGAAATGGATCAACGTTCGTGCGACGACGATTCTGAAATCCGAAGACTTACTGAACAAATACAGAATTCACATCCTAAACGAAAGTCTACGTTGCGCTCTGTGTTTGGATTTAGGAAATCTGTGAATTCCCAAATACCACCACCGGAAGCGTTGCTTTATCATCGTCAGCCAGAACGCGTGTCGAGGAGAAATAGGCTGTTCCGAGCAATTGAAGGCTGGATTTACAGAAAGCTTCGAGTACCAGTTTATGAGCAGAGATACAATCAGATTATAAGGAACCAAGTGAGAAATGAGCAGAGATTTAATCAGCTTCTCAGGAACCGGAACCGTGTTAGAAACAATAATCGTGTTAATCCTGGCGTTATATCCCATTATCAAGGAAATGTAGACAATATCAGAGGTCATCCTATATCAACGACGTACAATAGTGTTATGTCATTTGTAAGAGAATACGGTCGCCAGCATCAATCTGGAGCTATGCCGACTAATCAGAACGAGGCTTCGTTGCGTCGTGGCCCAGAAAATGTTTCAGGTAGGGGTGGCGTTTTTCGTCGACGACGTCGTCTACAATCGCCGTCAAGAGCAATTTTAAACAGGTATCATAACATGCAAGTTGGACTAGGAAGACGCAAAACACGGCTCTGGAGAATGCAAAAGGCTAATGCTACCGCTTCACCTTTTAACAATTAAATAATGACCTAACCAATGAATTTTTGAAAAAGTAAAGTAGGAACTATTTACATATCTTAAATTATATGTACATATGCTGAGATTTATCACGCTTCTAAACGAATTGTAGTGTTTAATAATTTGTTGTACTGCCCATCTGCCATTGCTGATTGCCATTACTTGTCTAATTCTTTCTTTCATGTCACATAGTTTTCGTGTTTTAAATTTATAAGAAATTATCAGTACTAATGTAATTGATTGTAAGCTTTGAAATAATAAAGTTTGATTCTTTTATTCTTTGACAACTGTTACATCTTACATGCACATCTTACATCTCTACTTAATTATAAAATCCTTTTCGTTATAACTCCAAATGAAATTCCGTTATTCTATCTCGACAATAAATAGTTTAAATTTTATACATCGATACTATGACTAGGAAAATTGATGTTGACATGATTTAACAACCTACAATCCAAGTTTGGAACTAAAATATTTTAAAAAGGGAAAAATAACTTATAAATTAAGTATATTGTACACATTTTTTAGACAGTCTTGGTTTCTGAGATAAAAGTACGATTATTATAGCTACTACTGCTAATCAACGTACAACGACCCATCTGCAGGTCCTAGATACCTAACACCGATTAGAATTATATCAATAATTGTCCAAAGCCCCAAGCCACCAAAACTGAACAGTTTTCCAATTCCTTCCTGCCATCTTCCCAAATAAAACCTATCCGCTCCAAACCCTCCCAGTGTGATACTTAAAATAAACGCAGTTGACCACCTATACCCGTTCTTCCAGTTGCAAGGCATCTGTCGATAGAATCTTCTATTTCCCAAACAAATCACGCTAGGAATGACTGTACAATTGTGTCTAAAAGTTTACAAAGATAAATTGCTGAAAATCCTTAATTTCACCTCAAAGTTATCAACTCTTTACAATGTATATTACGTACCTGAACGTCTGGCGAGGGGCACTAATTGAGATACAGTTCTGAGCTCCATTGCAAATTTGTTGATACTGCGGTGTCTGATAACAGTACTGGCACACCATTTGTCTTGTAAATTTGGTGTCTTCCTATAAATTTTACATAAGGCATTTATTTTACCAGTCAACCAGTACATTCCCCTCAAGTTAATTTATCTAAATGAATGCTTATCTAAAAATTTATCCAAACTTTGATATACTAACCTTGCATACAACTCCAGGTTTCTTCCTGCAAACAACAGTAATGTTTTCTCCATATCTACATTTTTCATTAAATTCGCAGTCAATACACTCCGCATCCAGATCAGAGCAGTTCACGTCAGGTTGGCTCAAATCACAGTTTTCATGTCCAGATGACTTCTGCTTAAATCATGAAAAACATAGAAAACATACATTAGCTTTAAACTTATAGCAACTTTAAACCTTAAACCACACTAACTATCCAGTAATTCCCAAATTTACCGATTCTCTCATGGCCGGCGGATTCTTCGGTAACTTTAGCACTGTCGAATGAGAGTTCTGTGAAGATCCACTAGCCTGCGACTCAGTTTTCCCGTCGTCATCCCCTCGTTTGGATATCTGTCCAACTTTCGAATTTTCTACAAAAACCAAGACAAAA
>JAHZNG010000955.1:0-14655 GCA_027744375.1 Orchesellides sinensis
TTATCATACATATATAGCCTGGGCATTGGCTATTTACACTCGGCTATCTGCAACGCGCGTGCTACAGCCGGGCGCTTGCAAATTTACCATAGTAATAAAATTCGGCTATAGCGCGCGCGTTGCATTTAGCCGAGTGTAAATAGCCATTGCACAGCGAGTATGTATCAAAATATTACAGTATCTAGCTCCTACCATAATGAAACCAAAACATACTCGGTGCAAATTGTGACACAAGATTTAAGATATGTACAAGTAAACAGAAGCAGGCGGAGCTTCTGATGCGTAAAGGCGAAAGACTTAACTCTGGAGGCTAATTTATTAAAGAAAAGGGAAAGAATGTGAATTATTCAGGTACCTTCTTTCATACCTATACAAGTATCTGCATTGTATGATTTCACCTTAGTATACTGTGTGCTTATACGTAGTTTGCAAAATCTGCCGTCAGCGTTCCAAGCAAATTCTACGACTAATAAAATTCACTAATTTGTTTAGCATTCGTACCTAGTTTTCCCTCAATGTATGCAATCTAGTCGACAAGGCATAATTCTTACATGATGCCACGATAACCTTCACCTTCACGAAATTCAACAGCTTATGCAAACAAAGACAAGGTATTGACATATTACTTTTCAACAAAATCAGAAAATCAATATTACATAGGCCACAGTAACAGTTCCTGATTAAATATTCATTAAGCTGGTTAGTTTAGCCTGTAGAAAGGAGATAGGTAATATTTCTAGCAATATAGTATGCTACTACAAATTTGTTAGGTTCCGTTATAAGCTTTTTTCTAAGTCTGAAAACATCAGCATGTTTTCGTTAGAGTGAAAGTAAAGAGAGGTAATATTTTGTTGAATTCACTTGCTTCGCTAAATTGAGCAGTGTCTATGCAGTGGAGGTGGACCGACCAGAAAAATTTTGAAATGGTTCTCCAATATAAATGGGTCTCCAGTATAAAGTACGTACTGTGATGTGAAGGGCTGCACAGCAATCTTTTTGTTTTGCAATTTCTTAGCGTAATAATTTACGGTTGAAGGCCAAAAGCCATGACATGAACATAAAATACATAAAGTAGATAAGCACTCATAGAAAGATGTGGTAAAACGTGATGAAAGCATGGAGTATTTTTACTTGATGAAAATACCACGAGCGAGAAAATGGGTCAGCATCAACATTTTTAGGATGAAAGTGCACAAAACATACCTAAAAGAGTTCATTGCAAATTCCTTTGCACCTACTACTGATTCCACTCTTGAGAGCCGACCACTTAGAATGTAATGGAAAAAAATACCAAATGATCCCATTCTTTTTTGGAAGTTATATACTAACTGATTTACTACAATTGCATTGACGCTTATTGAAACTACAGTCTGGGTAACTTCATAAAGTCTACAAGTTGAAGACGAGAAGAAACCACCAAAACGAAACCATAGGAAGTTTTTCATTTCTTGTAATTATGTATGAACATGAATTTTATCAAAGCATTTAAACAGCGGCTAAACAGATACAAGATACGTCTTGAATATTGATTTATTACGTATTTGATATATGTCTCAATTTTTCACCAGAAAGAAGAGAACCTTTTTAAGCAAGTTAAGTATTTTTTAGCAACTAACTGCAGCTTTTCTTTAAAATCTGAACTGTGTATTAAATAACAAGCCATATCTAATAAAATTTTATGTGGCTCATTATTTTGTAAATTGCAGTGTTTTGTAAAAAGGTCGTTGGTTTGCTTTTAATGGATATTTAGCATCAGGAATATATACATGTTTCAGTAATAATAAGATTTGTCCAAAAACTTTACAATTGAATTGTTGTTTGTCCATGTTTGGATTGCACGAAAAAATAATTAGACGACTTACTTGCCATCATGCATATATGTACACATGTACTTCTATGCATGAAAGTACGCAATTTACTACAAGAACTCCATAAATGATCCGAAAAAAAAATATTCCCACCAACGTAATTTGGGTCTTCAAACTTCAGGTGAGTTAGCAAACGAGAGAAGAAAAGAGATGCAACAACACGCATCCAACTGCAGTGCAGTGAAAAGCTTTATCAACTTAGGTATAAAAAATTACGCTTTTGTAATAATGCATCATATCTGAGAAAAAGCAGGTATATTTACAAAGGGACATGGTGTTTATAAAAGGTAACTTTTTGTATTGTACTGTGATATAAACAGTCGTATTTCTCTCGTGGGAACGGAAAGCTAGTAAAAAGAACTGTTTGGTGTGTGTGTAATTGCATAAGATTAGTTAGTGCGGGGGAACCAACCCTAACTTCTTGATTCAGATTCCTGGAACAATGAAATGGGAGCGTTCTCGTTTCCATTGCAAACACCTACGTTCACATGAACAGCATGCACATTATTTAAATCAGACCATTATTACTCCAAAAGCGTATAAAGTAGGTCTTTTGTGATGTTTTGTGAGAAAACTAAGGAAATGATAGACTACATTTTGGCTCTCTCTCTCCAGCTACCTCCTACGCCAAATAAAAACGTAGATTACAATGATAATCTTTCTAGGTAAGCTAAATATGTAAGAATAGAAATTATTTTCCCATTCCCACTCTTGTTACAATGTCACATTCTGTCACGCGTATTTGTTGCTAGTTAATAGATGACTTTAGTGCGACAATTGTTGCCGCAGTGTAGTATTTAAAAGGATTGTGTTTTCAATAGTCGTCTATTGTTCGCTTATTCTATATTTTATACTATTATACTCACTCTTGGCTAAACCCAAAACAGATCAACTCGCCTTCGCTTCCACTGTTCCTCAACCAATTGTTGTCATAATAAGCTTTGTATGGAAGTTACTACGGAAGACATTTGAAACTGAAATGATCTATTCAATCAAGTATTACGTTCTTCAATCAGGATGCTCAAAAATGGCAAACAACTTAGAAGACAGTAGATCATTAGATAAATTTAAGATTTTATTAAATGGAAACCCGTAAAAGGAAAAGGATCAAAATGACAAAATCAAAAGCGGAACATTAATACAAAAAATATTCACTGAAGGGCAATACTTTTAGCTAGCAAATACACCTTATAAAAAGGCAAGTCCATCAAAACACATGCCCACTAAACTAACCCACTCATTCAACCCAGAGCAATATTATTACGAGGTTTCAATATCATCTTAAGACACGAGAAACAAAACATTGCAGCCATAATCCTTCTTGTCTCTTGTTTCATCGTCCTCAGATTTCTGTTTGCTGCCTTATTTTGGACCGGAAAACAAAAAACCGGAAAGAAGAAAAAAAAGCTGAACAACTCCCTACAGAATATAAACCCTGCGTCACCCATCATGCAATGAACTAAACAAAAGGCAATTAAACTGAACGTGCTGGAAGATTATAGATGTAAAAGGAAAGGAAAAGTCATTCTCATAAAAAATTAACTCTTAAACGAACTCTTCATATCAAGTGTAGTGTATTTTATGCGTTGCATTTCTCCACATGTTGTTTCTTTCTTAATGGGGTCTTCTCCTTTCCTGTCATTCTTACTCCCAAACGATTTCTACCTACTTGTCTATATAGAAATCCTTTGCACAGGTTTATATGTTACCTGTACTTTTATATACCTAATGTATGCACTTGATCGGCAATACGCGTACATTGTTCATATGTATAAAATACATATAATCAAGTGATCTGAAAGGAAGTGCTCCATACAAACACTATCTTTTCTTGAATTTAATCTGCTCCAGTAAGCTCCTTGAAAATGAGGCTTGACTTTGCCTGACTCATCAGCAATCATAATTTTTTAGAGGAAATGACTTTCAAAACACCTGGTTTGCACCAACATCGAACAGGTGGTCGAACAAGTAACAGCTTCATATAAGACTTGAGTACTTGATATACAAAAAGCAAAGGACAACCAACCCGAACCCTTCATTTTCCAGATGCATGCACACAAGTAAAATCATACAACCAAATGAACCTCTTCCATCCAGTGCATTTCAATTTTGTCAGCACAGCAGTCGGCTGAAGATCAATCCTTTCCTGTACAACTAGTTACCTCTTTCATTTTAATTTAACGTACCCTTAGCATACATATTAATATAATTCAATGGATGAATAGAAATATGAAAGACACACATATGAAATAAATTCAATTGACTGGTTATACGAGCATTTTGTAAAGTCCACTAAAACAACTACTAACACATTAATTAATGCTACAAAGAAAGCACAAAAGGACGGACACCTTGAGGTTCCGTCGTTCTAGGATGATCTCTTTTTCCCAGACATGCTAACCAATGACGATACACTAATGAGGAATGAGAACAAAAACAAGAAATACTTTTAATTAGCCAGCAGGTAACTAAATTTTCACATAAACTACGGATCTAGAAAACTTGCTACCTATGTTAAATGGCATCTTGTGTGTGTGGTAATGGTAAGAGTTGTGCAAAGCTCTAAATAAAATTTACACCAAGGAATGTGTTGCTCAAAACTTACACAAGATTGCATTTAAGATTTCATTGCAGGTAAAAACTTAAAAACCCATGTAAAATGTATTTACATACATTTCCTTGCCCTCTTGCAACGNACACAAGATTGCATTTAAGATTTCATTGCAGGTAAAAACTTAAAAACCCATGTAAAATGTATTTACATACATTTTCTTGCCCTCTTGCAACACTAAAACATTACATATACACAGGCATGCATCAAAGTTGTGCATAATCAACGCATACAAAAAACCAGCGTAAGAACATATCTCATCATTGAGGTGATATGATGAAACAGATTTAAATGACCTTGAGATAAAAGAAAATGATCTTGGTCTAAATTCGCTTTTGTTTGATTGCTAATGCTAATCCTTTCCAGCTAACCAGAAAAACTGAAAGTTCCTACTGACACTGACTGTATTGGATGGAAGTCAAGTTCACAGTCCATAGTCCAAAATACAATTGACGTATATATGAAATCGACAAGGTGTTGGCCAGGCCTAAGATTATACCTATTTCATTCCAAAACATTAAGTACCAACAAAGACAAGAATCAAGAATACTATCTATAAATCAACAACTTATAACAGGTTGCGCATAAACAAAAGACCCATACAATGCTGCCTATTAAAAGCCACCTTGTTTATAGTAAATAATATGAATGTGATTACATTTGACTATATTTATGATCTGACATTTCTTCTTACCTTAAAACTGTGGAATCCACAACAATCCGGTACAGATCACGGACTCTCCATGCAAACAACAAGCCGGCGGCCCACTCTTTACGTTTAACAAAGATCCCAAGCTTCAACAATGCAATAAGCAAACAAACATACACCACTGACCAAACCAAAGTCCAGTAAGCGTCCTTTAAACTTTGTCTTTGTCACTGGGAAAAGGGTTTATGGGATTTTCACTGTATTCACTGATAACCAATTAACTTTCCAATATATTTTGCTTCAATCAACAAAAAAATCAACTCCATGCAAACTGTATTAAAAGGAAGCCGGTAATAACTGATGCTATCCTTAATCCATTTTACCTTCTTCTAGGTTTGCTAATTGCTTTTTAGGTGACAGTTTTAGGCAACAGAATAAAACACATTTAAATCTCGTATGTATATTTTAAGGGAGGTGTACAATAAATGTCTTTTCATAAGTATGATTCATGCAATACAGCTGACAAACGACTGATTTTTTCTTTGTAATTTGTATTCACAAATAAAATTTATTTTTCGTGTATCAGTTTGTCGTACTAGTATGTCGTCGTCGTAGTATATGCATAGGGAGGGTGATTAATGTATTTGCTGAATGATATGAAACAGAATAAAACACATTTAAATCTCGTATGTATATTTTAAGGGAGGTGTACAATAAATGTATTTTCATAAGTATGATTCATGCAATACAGCTGACAAACGACTGATATCTTCTTTGTAATTTGTATTCACAAATAAAATGTATTTTTCGTGTATCAGTTTGTCGTACTAGTATGTCGTCGTCGTAGTATATGCATAGGGAGGGTGATTAATGTATTTGCTGAATGATATGATGACGCTGCTGGTCTTCTTGTAACTAAAAAACAAGGATGACGAGTATGCATGAATTTGTATTCAAGAGAATGCTTTTTAGAGCCTCTTATGCATAATTGTTTTTATCAAGTCAGAAGATAATTTGGTATTCTTTTCTGTACTAAGCTTTTTGTCGAATAAAAATTCAAGAACACACGCTTTGAATGGGCAAATAAACAAAAGCACAAACAGAAGCCCATATAGCAATCAGTTCAATATTAAGAAAAATACTGAAGATATATCAGGTAATATCAATGAAATGAACACAACGACCATGACGCTTCTGCATGTTCTCCAGGCTGTAGTGTACACAAAAGAAAGACCTCAGAACAGAAGTCAGAGTTACAAACTCACTACCAGAGCTTGACTGCGAATGAGCTCTTGGCACTATCTTGTAGCCATATAAATACTGAGGAAAGCGATTCTGTAATAGCGTTTGTATCGTGTATATGGATATCAGAACTTCTTTAGGGGTTGCAATTGGAGTATTGGAGTAGTACGAATCGCTACTGGAGGCAGAAAAGCTTTAGTTTCGCATATATGGCCAAACGTATGGAAAGGGTGCACACGTTTCATAATGTACATGAATTATGGAACATTATTTATACCATTAATTAGCACTGAACAATGGAGTTTTTTTCATTGCAGGACTGAGCTCGGCAATGTGTATATTATGCTTTTATGTTAGAATAAAAGTAAAAGCATTAAAAGAGCAAAAGTAGTTGCGGGTAATTTACCTGAAACATTTAACTCAAAAAAGTTAATTCCAAATTCATTAATAGTTTTATTAATTATTAGCTTACTTTTTAAACATGTAGTCCTTGCGTGGAATAAAATAGCTGAAACTTTACAATTCATGATGCAAAAAAATGTGAACCCTACAAACTCTAAGCTCCTACCTCCTGATGATTTGAGCATATACATGATCGTTACTTTTTTATGATCCAAGTTTTCATTAAAGATCCTAAATATTAAATTATGATTTCTGGTGCATTCAAAGTAGGGAAGTTATAATTGACTTAAATCAATATCTGTCAGGCGATACCGTATCATAAAATGACGTTTTAAATATTGGATACATAAAAACTTAAAAAGTTTATTTATTTCACGAATATACAAATAACAATCATAAAGTAAAGAATTCATATAAATGATAAAGTATATAATATAATAATAATCATAATAAAGACTTGCAATCTCAACAGAATAGAATATACTTGAAAAATCTGAAATATTGTAACAAAATTATGCTCAGTATATATTTTATGCAGTATACCGTAAGAAATCAAGACAGCCGAAAGTCGCAATAAATGTCTAAATAATCGAAGTTTAACGACTCAATATGAGTTCCTACTTATGATGCACAAATTCTCACCATATAAGTAAGATCCTGTCCTTGCTTGCTTGGTCGAATCATCATCAAACCCTAATGACGGTCAAAGTCAAAATATATCATGCAAGGTTGGTTCATAATACAATTTATGTCTTAATGTCTATTATCGAAAGCCTATAACTAACACATTTATATAGAATTTAATACCTACTGACAACATTTATATTATGCCATATATAAATTTAACAAACTAATTCATGATTTAAGAGTTTTAAGGGATTACGTGTACCACATGAACAGAAAATAAAACAACCATACTATGAATGGTTGAAGCTGGGGTTGTTTATATCTAATCATCGCCGTTGTCATCCTTTTCTGGTGATCTGTCCGGAGATCCGTCTCCATTTTTATCAGGACTCTTGGAACGGCTTCTGGAGTCTCTGTCACGACGTTCTTTGCTGACACTCCTTGAGCGGCTCTTATCTCTGTAAAACAAAGTTTTTAAGCGGCTTAGTATTACTAGATTTAAAGATACCTTTATTAAAATCTTTATAATAATTACCTTGACTTTGATCTGGAACGAGAGCGAGACCTGGATTTCGAATCCTTCTTCTTGCTAGGTGATCTGGATTTAGATTTGTCGCGAGAGTCCCGGCTCCTTAAATAGACAAAATAATATTATTTATTAGACTGGTTGATAACTCCTATGATCTATAATACACTGTGCAGGCACGGCACCTACGCCTAATTAACTACTAAGTGAGACTACAAGAAACGACAACTTTGTGCTTTGTTGTTCAGTACGTTGGGACTATTTGTCTTCATCGTTTTTCCGACCCGAAAGATGAAAGTACTCATCATTACTAGCACAGTTTCAACATAATAAAAATCAGCTCTAAAAATTTCTACTTACTTGGAACGAGAACGAGACTTTGATCGAGACTTGGAACGACTTCTGCTTTTGCTTTTTGACTTGCTCTTTGACCTATAATAGTAATTCGACCAATTCATGATTAATAATAACAATAATTAAGTTATAAATACAGGATACGAAATTTATTATACACTTAAGTCAGGACTAAAATGATTACCTGCTTCGGGATCTCGAGTCACGCCTTCGTGACCTACTCCTGGAGCGGGATCGAGACCTGGAGGAGCTTCGGGAACGTCTACCACGGCCACGACCACGGTCTTCCACCAAACGAATACGACGGCCATTAAGTTCAGTATCATCAAGCTTGTCCATCGCAGCTTTCATGTCAGAGTATGTCGCAAACTCGACCACACTAAAATTATTTATACATGAAAACATTAAGCAACTGCAACAGGTAATGATCTTTAGATCAGATCACTCAACAAATAGATATGAAATTTTAAATCAGAGAACACAAATGTTATAATTTCACTTACCCCTCGTTTCTTCGTTGCTTGTGGGCATCAGCGTATGTAACTTCTCCAGCTTGTCGCATATAATCTTTCAGGTCCTTTTGAAATAAATAAATATAATCTCATTCAACATAAATTTTAATATTATGAGTCCTACTCTAGAGCATCTGTTCACATGCAATTCAACGCGTCTGAAACCAGGGGTAGCAATATGTTTGAGAAGGTACGAACGGAGTTGGAGATACGGGATTAGGATTTGTTTCAGGCAAAGGAACGTATCGACACGCTGGGCTAGGTAGGTATTAAGGATGATAATGAGGCTGGCGTCGCAACCACCTCTTCTGATGGTTTAAGGCTGGAATATGCTTGCTTCATGATTATGACGCCAACTGTATTCACCGTCTTTCGCATTCGCAACTCGAGCCGGAGTGCCGTACACATTCAACCAATGCTCAACCGGTCTTGCCAAATATCTCCCCCTGGACCTCGCCAACTTATCATCTATTACATCTTAGCCTTCTTTGTGTGAATTAAACCGTCCAGTCCCATTATATGCTGTCCATCTCTTTCGACCATGTATCACGTAGGTAAAAGGATTGTAAGGAAAAGGAATTAGAAACACACATCATTAACGTTCGTTAAAAACAGCAACCGTTTAGGTGGTTATAGGTATGCTGTTTTTAGAATAAATGATGTGCATTAATGGTTACTGTAAATGTAGCTGAGGTAGAGGTATATTTCTCATGACAATGGTCCGAAAAATATTTTTATTACATTAGAGGACAATATTTTACCTTCCCCCAAACTCTAGGCACACTATAATCGAACGAACAAAGGGAACCATGGATGGACAGGTCAGGAAGTCTGACCAAAATTCACTCTGAGGCCGGACAGTTTCATCTTATATGTTATCGGTCGCTCCTCTGACCCTCAACTGTCTCTGTGCTTATTCAAAGGTAAGTCGGGAAGAAATGCATTTTGTTCCCACAGCCAGTCATCTGCTTAAGTCAATTTCATCCCACCAGAATCGTCCTCATTTGTGTCGTCCCAAATAGGGCAAATACTCCCAAAAAATACCCCTTTTAAATGTTTATGTCCCCACCCTCATCCCAAAAAAGTCCCACAACTACTCCCAATAACTTTGCCCATATTGCGTTCCCCAAAGCCCTTGTCCACATATTCTATGCCCTTCTGAGATGATATGCAGCACAGGGCAGTAGAAACCACGGCTGGTAAGCCAGAGGTCAACTCCACCAACGACATTGCTCTTTCATAATGGGATGTTCTGTTCTAAACCATTTAGCCCCACCAGGCTGTCCCTATCTGACGTCTTTTAAGGCCACGTACATTTCATGATTCATGGAGTCACGTCCTACGCCTTTCGTGAAACCCGTAACGAAGCAAGGAGGGACCCATCATTCCAATCGTCATCATGGGCATGGGGCTTTAGGTATATAAAAACATTTTATCCCATTATTAATTACGAAAACATAAGTTACTATTTTAGCTTCTCACTGCACTAACAAATGATTCTTCGATTACAAACTCTCATAACTGAACTGATATAATTTCGCCTCGTAGTAATTCTACTAGCCCTAGCCTTTTATTCAATACTACATGCATTCCGGTAAGTCTTGTTTGTTAGATGGTATTCAAGATGTACTTCGCTTCGCAATTACTCTTTGGCATTTGGCTTCTATATTATGCACCTACCTGTATATACAAAACTAGAGCTTTACATCCTTTCCCTCCGTAAACATCACAGTGGATGTACCAAATGCTGAATGTGTTGAGTTTCATTTGCCAACCTTTCGAATTTGTGTCTACAGTAAAATCATATAAATGCTGAAAAAAGAAGACTAAATCGTGGAAAATGCAATTTAGCTGTCATGAATGAAGGCGATAAATTGAGGTTTGTACTAGTAATTACCACCTTACACCATTATACCTATTCAGAACCTGACCATATTTATTAAAAAAGTATGTATGTATTAGTTACAGTTACAGGTTAGCATATCCCAAAATCTGGGATAATCGTTGGTATGCGTCTGTATGAAGTTCCATTTCTCAATCCTCCATGCAGTGTACATAAATCCCCTCCACCATACATCCAGGTATAAAAAGATCGACGTGAAATCAGGGTACCTTCAATTTTTGCTTCGTGGCATGACATGTCATTGTACTTGCACGAAGACTAGTGACTCAACTTTCGTAAACAGTAAACATGACTTATTACTTACAAAGTATTAAAAGCACTTAGAATACCTGCACATGAAAAATCTTTTAAAATATTCATATGAGCGTATTGATGATTGAAGCCAGTAGTCCAATCCAAATAAAAGGACTGGAATGAAATGTGCGTAAGTTGTCTATGCAAAAGGTTACAAATAACTCACCTGCCAAGAAACTCGACTGGACAAGTTCTCCACAATGAGCCGATACTCCGTCCTTGTGGGTGGTCCATACCTGTGCCAGAAATATAAAATTTTAATAGGACAACAGGTTCTTCAAGTTTCAATCAATACTGCCAACTTGCTCCTCTTCTTTGAGCTGCCCTGACTGACTGACACTACTAAATTTTAGAATAGTAAATCCAAAGTAGTACCCGTTTCTAAATCAACAAACAGGTAAGGAAAATGATTACTTAGAGAAGTGCTCACACAATGGTTAATACACAGGCAAAACAGGACACACACACCGTGCTTAGCAACTTACTTATCAGAACCCCGTGGTGGTCCACGACGGCCGCCACCTCCACCACCACCACCTCCAGACCTTCCACGTCCATCCCTGGGTACACCACGTGCTCGTTCGACGATAACTCTGTAAATAAACAACGTAAACCCATTATTTACACTTGATTGAATTCTTCTACAAACATCTTAGATGTAACATACATCAATATTTTTCTTTCATCAGCTAATACCAATATACTATACAAATCAATGTTATCAAATTCTTTATCTTCACCTTTCTCCAAGAAGATCCTTGCCATTCAGTTCGTACACAGCATCATCAGCATCCCTATAAGTCATCGAATTCCTGTCAACAAAAAATACCCGGTCGGTAAGTCATCCGTTATCAACAAATGACAAAACAACTTATCACCTCTCAAATTATCCAATTCCCACCACACAAAACAACCAAATTTATTGTATTACAAATGTCTTACCACAAATCCATATCCGTTTTTAATTAAAATATCTCGGATCCTGCCGTATCCTTTGAAAAATCTCTCCAAATCTTTTTCTCGAACGCCATACGGTAACCCCCCAATATAAACGCGGGTTCCTCCCATGATTATTTATCCCAAGAAATATTTATTTATATTTTGTATACTTCCAGCAGATTTTGTTAATTAAAATTACCAATTTTAACGGAACTTGTAAAAATCTTTAAAATTCAACGTATTTCTTTTCTCTCCAACACCACCAGACTCAAAAATTATCCTTGACAAGTCGGGAGAGGAGTCAGCAAGCTACTATGCTCATCTCGCCGAAAATTACCTGCCAAAGCTTCTCTGAGAAGATGAGTAGAGGATGTGCAGAGCAGGTAGAGCAGATACACAGCAAAGTATGCGAAGGTATGTCATGTATGTGTATTTCAGCCGGCTTTATGAATGACTAGGCAGCAGCATTAGTACACATGTACTCATACTGTGCTTATGCTCATGAACAAAAGATACCTTACGGCTGCTTCTTAATGGTATGTCATGTATGTGTATTTCAGCCGGCTTTATGAATGACTAGGCAGCAGCATTAGTACACATGTACTCATACTGTGCTTATGCTCATGAACAAAAGATACCTTACGGCTGCTTCTTTTGCTATGGTGCTCCCGCACAAAAATTCTGCTATACTAGCTTGCGCTTGCTATGTGCAACACATGCTATAGTATAGATGAAAAGCCACGCTGTGCTATATACAGCAAGGTGATTTTGAGGGCATCAAAGATGGCTGAAATGGGCGTAGGAGATGCGGTGACCAAGGAGAGCAACCATTGGTTCATGTGTATAATGGGCTGGGCTTTGAACTGGGCAACCAATTGAAAGCCGTAAAATATTACACAATGTAGTTTCAAAGATTTAGGAACCAAATTAACGCAGGATTTAGGACGTCGATAACAGTTTGGGTATGGCTTGGACTTTTTAAATACAAATTTCAGTTGTGTTGTGTTGGGGTATTACGAGATATTTTATTTGCTCAGTGGGTACTTTGAACTTGCATTTGGGAAATTTGGTTTGTTTGTAGAAAATGGATAAATAACTGAGATGAAAATGAAGGCGAGTTGGCAAAATAAAGGAAATTTCAACTTACTTTAAATTTAATTATTCATTAGGAAAGAGAGACAGACGGGTACAACGCTCTGTTGAAGTTGTTTGCGAAAAGGTAAGCTGGTACAAATATAAAGTAGTAATATCCTTGATAATATGATTTGTTAAAAATGTTGACGTAAGCATCTGATTTTATGTTTGGATTGTCAAAATGGTCAGCTGTTTTAAGATTTGTTGTATTTGTAAAATGATAATTATATGCATGAAACCGTAAAAGGTTTGTTTGTAATGTTTCAACTCAACTTCTCGTTGCGTTGCAGGACAAATTCTAAGCAGTCGGCGACCCTTATTTGAAGCCTGGAGAGGTGGACCTAGGTCATCGTTCAGTCATCAGTAACCAACTTTTCTAATTTAATCATACTTCAAGAAGCAGTCAGCAATGGCCGGCGCTAGTGCGACAATGACGATGGACGTGTGTCACGAACTTAATTAAACTCGCAGTAAACTTAGGTTTATAACTATACGCAGCGCTTAAATTTACGTGTTTATAATGTACTGTTACTGCCGTGAATTTTCTAATAGAATGGATTAAACCAGTTTTGTTTTTTAAAAAGACATTGTAATATGATAATTATCTTTTTATTTACAGCGTATGTCTCTTTTTTACGGTATTGCTTGACTTTACTAGTTTATATCCAGAATGCTGATTAGTGTTAAGAGGAGATAGCAGTAAGGAGGCATTTGAACGATGTTCAGATTTAGATTGGCGTAAAATCTTGTCTTGGATTGGAATGGTATGCTAATTGCTAATGGTATGCCATGCCTAGTTTAGTAGAAGCAGTTCATAAGGTTTTTAAGTAAAAGTAAATTATTTGTAAAATGTAATGTTAGGAGTAGATAACATTTAGCGCATGATAATTTGTATTCAGCTATTCACAGATACGCTTTCAAAATTACTTGTATGATTATATGAAGTAAAAAGTATGATTCGAAAATTAAAATGTGTGAACGGAACATGTTATGTACATACACTACCCCATTGGTGTGTAAAGTTATTATTACATGCTTTTCATTTCTAAGTTAGAAAGTTCATTCCATGCATTTATTTAAAAACTACTTTCACATTCACCGTTGAATTATGGAATATTAATGATGCATAAGTAAGTTATTATTTGCATGTTCATCCCTTTTACACAGAAACTTAACTGTCAGTTTATTGTTGGAGGGTTTGTTCGTTTATGTGCACGTAATAGAATATATTCATTTTAAGATTTGGAAAATAATTTTTACATTTAATATATGAGAGGAAGTAAATTGTAGGTTGAAAATTACCAGCCGCTTTAGATGTGCCTTCAAATATCAAACGCCCGTGTGAAAATATGAAATCTGTGTACGCTCTGAGAGGCATTTTGTTAACATCCCTTCCTTTCCTTGGTTATATTTTATATACATATGTATGTAGATAAGGGAACATTGAAACTGTTGATTGCTGCATTAGTTGAATCATCCAGATTTGTGTTATATTCCTGCTGATTACGATTTATATCCCACTTATATTTTTAACGAAAGTAAATTTTTAAATTATGTAAATCTTAATTTTTCATGTGTAACACATATCTGTGTA
>JAHZNG010000956.1:0-11995 GCA_027744375.1 Orchesellides sinensis
GATTGATTATACTTGTAGATCCGGCTGCTGCTCCTTGACAACCAGAACTAATTTCATTTTTTTGGGACGAGACATAAGTAATCATAATCGTTTAATGATGAAAATGTAAAATCTCCGTTAAAGCATATAAGTTACAAGGGAAAATAGGAACAGTATGTTCTATTTTCTTGAGACAATTAACTTTTGTTTATATGCAAATTATCTTATGTTGCTTGGTTTCAACCTGACTGTTCCAATTATTTTATGAAGTTGTCATATTTTTGCTGTAGTAATGAACATTATGTAATTCTGGTTAAAATAACTGTACCTAACTGTTGTTTTTCGGAGAACGCATCGTGTTTATATGACAGACTGCAGGTTGTGAACAGGAGCTAAAAAGATTTTGTAGAATGTACATAAGGAGGTGCTGTATAGTTGCATGTCTTTATTGTAAAAAATGGGTTCACATGAACTGTGAAATAGATAAGCTTCTGGCATCTCTCTTTTTCTTATTCACAAGATATGCACATGTTGAGCTGCTAATTCTCTAGGTGAAAGCAGTACACAAAAAATAAGAATGTTGATAGTGCTTTTGATATATGTACGTAAAAAAATCATTTGCACCCATGAAATGTATAGTGAGCTCAGCTCTGTGTATTAAAAAAAGATCTTTGTTGAATGTAATATATACATGCAATCCTTTCATCTTCTACGGATGCGTTGTCTCCTCTTTAGGTTATACCTACTTAGTTTTCCTCATGTATTTGTGTAAAGTTTCTTAGGAAATAAGTTGTGGAGCGTATAGACAGCATTTTTATTTCACGGAACAAATATTGGATGGAGAAGTGAATGTATGCAAGTCAACAAATGGAAAAAATTGCGTACTAAATATACATACAAATTTTATCTGTGGTGATGACGATGCTATGTGATACCACATAAAAAAGGTATTTTTTTGAGATACACATCTTAATTACAAGTCTACTTATGCGGATACATAATTATTTATGAGATCATTTACTCAGACCATTGCATTGCAGAGCAAATGTGAGAAGATAGAATTTACTTGGAAAGGTTGTGGGCTTTTTATATAATGGGCAGAGCATGATTTTTTTTAAAGTAGTAAAAAGAAATATATAAACACTTTGGTATATATTTTGGCAAACAAGGAAGCATATTTATAAAGTAAAGGTAGGCACAATGTATTTTACTTAGTTAAAGGCTAATGTGAAAGTAGTGATCAGTGGTAATAAAGAGTAAAATGTGTTGCTACTAATAGTACTCTATTCCACAAGGCAATTTGTGAAAACTTTCTCTCTTCAGGGGGAATTTTGTAAAAAAAACAAGAGTATGAAATTACATGGATAAATTTTAAAAGCCCACTTTTGCATGCATTTTGTTTATATACACACACACCTGGGATAAAGTAGGCAAGCTTGTTTTTTTAAATGAGTCTAATAAAAAGTTGCGTTTTTCGTGTGCAATGCAAGCGCGCACAGCTCTGCTAATCTCTCACGAATAATATATTTTACGATCCCTTTTCGTAATGGAATGAGTAAGTGAAACGCATTTGTATTTTCTTTTCTAGGCTACTGGGATAAAGTAGGTAAGCTTATTTTTTTTTAAATGAGGCTAATAAAAAGTTGCGTTTTTCGTGTGCAATGCAAGCGCGCGCACAGCTCTGCTAATCTCTCACGAATAATATTTTACGATCCCTTTTCGTAATGGAATGAGTAAGTGAAACGCATTTGTATTTTCTTTTCTAGGCTAATCCAAAATGCTTAATCCTTTACTGGGTTTTTATTGAAGATATTTGTTTTACTTTTTTTTACCCTGTGGAGTATATACTGGATAAAGGGTTGCGTGTCTAAATTAGCCTGTTGTCTAATTAAAGTCAACGCATTTTGTTTTAGTGGAGGACTATTAACTGTGTTACTATTACTTTACTGCACACTACACATACACAACACAAGAGAGGAAGTGGATTGTATCATGCAATACCATTTTCCAAAACCCGTATAGCCACTGTGACTACGTTGGATTATTTGAAATGGTTAAAAAACACATTGTAGCAGCTGGATAGCATTAGAGTAAACGAGAATCAAAAAATGTGTATAAAATATTATGCTTTTTTACTATATAACCATTTATGTTACACTGTATGTGATGCACTCCCAAGTAAACCACACAAGTAAGAAAAAATGCATAGGATTTAGCATGCCAAAAGTGGGGAAGCATCAGTTAGTTGTCATTTATGTATGGCTGGCTGCATGACTGTATTATTCTTATTATTTTCTGCGGAATCACAGAGAGATTTCAAAATATTGTGTGATTTCCAACTTCCCTTTTTATATCATCCACTGTGTAACACCGTAATACATATCTTGTCTGCTGATTTTTGGCAGATGGGAATAATCCTTAAAAAACTAGAGAAGAGCTGGTTATTATACATATTATGACAGTTGTAATATTGCAAGTACTAAAAATAGTTATAAAATGTTATACATTTTTAGGTAAAATAGCAATACACTGTTTTTTTTGCAGTAGGAAAAGGAGAAGGCGTGAAACAAGTATAAATGCAAGTGGAAATGTGGTGAACTGAGCCGTGCAAAAATATGACTTGGATGGAAATACTCTCACTCATACACACAGTCACTTTTATCTTGCAGTTTTTTTTGTGCAGACTGGAGCGAAAAAAAAGCTGGAACTATTCCATATTATCATTTTTTAGACAGAAGAAGGGAAAAATATTACGGACTGGGTTTGCCTTTGGCTCCGTTAGTATTAGTGGCATCGCCATTCATCCAATAATCAGGCAACACATGGATGTCGTTACTATTTCATGCACATGTTCATAACAATAATGGAAAAAGGATATAAACTGTACGTATACATTTGTAAGCTAGAAAGTTATGCACAATAATAATAATAATAATATACCTAAAGAAAAAAAAAGAATTTCAGTTTGTACCTAGTAATGACATGCTTTTCTTGATGGGACGTAAAAAACGCATTACGTAACTCAAAATCTTATGTGCAAAAGTTTATGACGGTTAGCAAGGATACTTGCGCCGTGGTAAAAAATATGAATGTACGTAAGTAATATTTTTCTATTATGGATTCCGTTTCGGTCGTAATGAAATGTAGTTCTCTGCAATTGTATATTATGCTTAGGGGAAGTAAAAATGGTGGGTATAAAAAAAGCATGTTTTGAAATGTATGACCTGTATGCTTATTATCCCTGCATCAGAGCTCATTTTCTTTCAGTCAGGTTATTACTTACGTAAATGTACACATTTTTTATAAGATGGGAGATAGATACATGCCGGGTTGTTTTAACAGCTTTAGCCAAATACACATACGGAGAAAAAATATTGTTTGGTTTTTTTTAGCTACTTGAAAAAAATTGACACTTTTTGAGTTAAAAGATAAATTGAGCGTGGGGTTTACAGGCGACTGGTTTACATTATTTGTGGGAGACGTGTAAGGTTCTACATAACATTTTGCTTTTTTGGTTTCATGGCTAATTTAATCTTGCAAGTGGAATAAGATGATTTTTTCAATATTTTTTTATTTCATAAGTATATATGAATGGCAAGAAATGAAATTGCGTAATAAAAATGAATCAGTCTTGTTAGACTTGTTGTAAACCGTGTAACAACTTCCTTTTCCATTTTTGTATCTTGTTATGCACGTGTCAAAATATAACATTGATGGTTGTAATAGTGTCAAGATGATTTTTTCTTGGATAATATTTGAATGGTAGCTTTTGCCAAGTATTTTGTGACCGGGAGTCAAACAAAAATGACGAATGATGTTTTGGGTTGGTTTTTGCTGGGATAAAAAGAGTGGGTGGAAATAGCGTTGTCAAAGATAACCTATGCAACAGTTGTGGTTACATCTGGCATAAAACACAAAAAAAACCCTGGTTAGTCTTAATTAAAGTGATCTAAACACAAGCAGTGGAAATTGATTGCTTAATTTTTCCCCATAATACAAGACAAGAATCACCTGTCATATGCAAAATTCCAGCCCATTTAAAAAACGACCACCACTTTTTTAACAAGGAAGTTGAGCAACAAATAAAAAACACACAAGAATCATAAATAATTTCCTGTTCAATCAAAAGACACACAAGAGGGGAACCCCTTTGGTAAAAAACTCATTTTAATGAGTTTCATGTCATTTCAAATGAAAACTGGCAGCTTATTTTGGTAACGTTAAAGTAAGATGTAAAAAAAACTACAGAAAATAATGAGGCAAAGGAAAAAATGAAGTTGTTGCTCCTTTTTTTCTTCAGTGTAGCCAAACCCATCAAGATAATGATAACGCATGAATGACACAACAGGGTGGAAGTGGAGAACACAGCGACAATACGGAAGATGACAGCTCAATAACCTCACACTGTGTGGTTTTTAGGTATACTTTAAAAAATTCAAATGTAGGGTGGTAGAAGCCATGGCGAAGTTGACAGCTGGGAAAATAAGATGATTATTCAACCAAGTAGAAAAGCAAACAACCGAATTAATTGAAGCAGAAATACTGCCTTGTCGGTGGCGGCGGCACAATAAGAAAAAAAATTATTAAACATGGTGTATGTACATAAGCATCATGCACAGGCTAACAAGGGGAAATTAAGTGTGACAGGAAGTTTAACATTTTTTCAGCAAATTATAATTGCATGTTTAATTTCACACACGAGATGATCATAACCCTTTCAATATCTTCGTGTGTGTATTTCCGTATTTGTGGAAAGTAATGAAGTACATATCTCCTTAAAAAGCTAGACCTGCAGCAGATGTTTTCATTTTTACCTTAGTAATTAACGGTTCTGTTCTATTGGGTTGGGGTTTATTTTAGTCAGGCATGGCGTGTGACGCAAAAAAAATCCAATATAAAAAAATCCCAGTGGTCCCGCATTTTCAAATGCAAAGGGTATCCTTACTACGTATATTAATCCTAGACTTCCTTCTTTGTTAAAAAACAAGGGTTGTGTATAGCATTATGTATGACATTGTATGAAATATATATTGGTGCAATGGCGGAAATGTTACAAACAGGTGGAAAAGCGTAAACCCCTGTGGACATGTACTTTTTTCCCCGTATAATCTTCTTTCTTCTGTTTTCTATGTAAGTCTCTCGTAGATGCGTTGTTGGGAAAGGTGTACAAGATTTCACAAGATGTTTCCGAGCTTGCATAATCTTTTCCTTGTCATCATCATNGAAAGGTGTACAAGATTTCACAAGATGTTTCCGAGCTTGCATAATCTTTTCCTTGTCATCATCATCATTTCACGGGGAAAGCACGTGAAGCTTGGATGATGTTATGGTGGCATTAATATATTATATACCTATGTCATATTATCTCTCTTGGTATACAATATACAAAGTCCCCTGATTGTTGTACTAAAATATAAAATTCTGTCACACAGCAAAAGTTATACAAGGTATATGCGTGTAAGATGATGAGAAAGAGAAAACATGTGATGAATAAAAAAAGAGAGACAGATGAATACAAAAGACACATCTCAACTCATTTTTTTATATACAGAGTAGCTCCCAGGTAAAAAAAAGAGAAGAAAGATAGCATGTGTTTTTTAATGGAGACTGGGGGACCAGTAAAAAAAGGAATTTACTGGGGAGATGAGAAATAATATTGTGAAATGCATATTGTGGCTGGTAATATATGGTACGCAGTGGCGAAAAAGATGTGTTTTTAGTTTCAGTGTCACTTTCTCCTCTCTCTCTCTTCAAGCTTCATTATGCACACTTGCTAATTGGTCTTTGTCTTACGTTCCTTCTTCAAAAGAGAAGACCAGAAGAGAGGACAACGGTTGGTTTGGTGTGTTTGGAGTAGTCATGCATATGTAAGATACACTTAAAGAAAGATGTGCAGATTATATGAGGAAATACACACACGCACACGCCTCACTTTTTTTGTCTACTTACCATAACTTTACCACAGAGGCTTGTAAAATGGAGAAAGTGGAGCAAACATTGTGTAATACTCGGATACTTTCTCGAAAGCTTACAAAAATGATAACAAAACAGGCACACTTTATATTACGAAATGATACGGGAAACAAAAGGATAGCATATTATGTACACGATGGAGGATTAGTAATCACCACAGCAGCAGTTGTGGAGACAATGTGATGCTAATGCCATACACTCCAACTCACACACATATTTTTATTTTTGGGAAAGAGTCCCAGTAAAATGTACAAAGCACAAGAAGAAGTGTACTTTTTAGTTTCCGGAACGTATTATTCACAATGAAACATTGGCTCTCACATGGGACTCTCTCTTCGTTGCTTGATATTTTGTGTCACATGCTATCTATCCTGTGTAAACTTAAAAGCAACTATTAAGTCCTCTCTCCACTTTACTCTCGCGCCTCTGTACATGCCTTCCAGCGTGCATATACATAGCTGGTATATTGTTGCGAAAGAAGAAGAAAGATGAAGAAGAAGAGAGAAAGCACACAACAACTTTGTGCATTAATTAGAACAACCTCCTTCTGCTTTCTCTTAGTCTCACGAGCTCTATGTATCTCTCTCTATCTCTCTTCTACTTTACTAATATAACCTTACAACTAGTTATTCGCCATTGTTTCCCATTTTACCATCCGGAAAGTTGTGCTTTCCCATCGGAATCGTCCTTTCCTGGTTACACAACAACATGTCCGTATGTATAGTACATAGAAACCTAGATAATATTGTGGAAAATGGATTACATTGTATAGTATACTTAATCTGTGTTTTTTAATACGTAGTCTTCCTATCTGGAAACTCATTTAACATTCAATGACCTGTCCACAGTCAACCTGAGAGTTTTTTATTTTATGTGGACAACTTGATGGCAAGTGAATTAATACATTGTGTATGTATTTGCAACTAGAATAAATGTAGGTTTGGTACTCTGGCAAAGTGCGTTCTGTATAATTTTCATTATGTAAGCTTTGCCGGTAGGATAAATAATGAAACAGGAAAGTAAGGAAGAAAGATAGGGAGAGATGAATGCACTGTGAATGAGTCACAGTGCGACTTACAATTATTTTATGGGGACAACTACAAAAGTATGAAATATACAGTATTGATACCGCATAGCATTACGTAATATCATAATAAATAATACTTCCATCCATCTCTTTTTCTGTCTATTTAACCTTATCGTTATCAACTATAAAGGTAGGTAACTTATCACTGGAAGTTATCAAGGCTCACTTTTACGCTACTCTTGAATGATTTATAAAGCGTCAAATCAAAAGTCGAGGTCAGTACATGTCTGCCTGTATTTTTCTCCGTCTATTTACAGCTTATCAGGATTAAGGTAGCTAAAAAACTAAAAATGAAAGACCCTGTGTTTTATTCCTGTTTGTCGTTTGTGCAAGGTTGTTGTACATAACGTCTGTCAGCAAATGGGACATGTGACAGGAGACTCTTTCAATGTGCAATACTGCAACGTATTAAATTTGTATGGGGCAGACCTTATCAAAGGAAGTTGCTTTTTTTCCTGAAAGGCAATCGAATTTCGGTAGCGGTTGTGTAGAATAGAATAATTCATACATATTTTTTCTTATATGCTTACCTTTTCCCTGTATTTTTTATTTATTTGGTACAGTATCCTTGTACAAGTCAGGAATTGTGAGTGGATTGACAGTGACCGTGACATTTTTTTGGAGAGGAGAAAAGGAAAATTCATTTCCAGTGGGAGAATGTAGACCTTTATCTCTCTCTCTCTCTCAATGTATGTTACTCAATCCTCCTTCTGAGATATCATTAGCGTTGATCAAAAGACTGTCTGAAACTGATGTCTCCATTCAATTTCCCGTTTTGTAAATACAAAAGTAGAGTGATCAGAAGCAGGAAGTTATTTTTAACTAGAAATTCTCACGTATAACCTTCTTCATAATGTATTGTATACTTTTACTTTCATCCAGTATTTTTCTGTCGCGTTGATACTGAAAGATGTACGGAAACCCAATAAAAAGCTGGAGGCTTGCTTTTTCATCGCTTTTTTTTGCCGTCTTTTCCCTTTTCAAGCTGGAAGAGTCGAAATCGGGAACGTCTTCTGGGAAATCGAGTGCTTTTTCTAAGAAACCCCACAAAAATATAATAATAATAGCAGTAACAGTATAAAAAACGTACGCAAATATGAATACAACGTTGTATTATGCAAACGCGCATATATATCCAGTGTCTAAATAAAATGCTCTCATTCATTCATACTGGTCCGAAGAACCTGGAGCCATTTACCAGTAATAACAATATAAATGCATGTGTATTTTTGTATTGACATTGATTACTTTAGCAAAAAGATGGTTACCATCTGTGGCATTACTTTCTACTGCCGCAGTATTCCTTTCTTGTCACCGTCTATTCAACCCTGTTTGACTTATAGACGTTGGCGTCTGCCTATTGGTGTATGCATGTGTGTAGGAGACATTAAGTCTACAACTGTGATAACATTGATGGAAAGAAAAGGGACACACATATATTGTTACACAAGTTATATATATAAATAGGTACATAATACCAATTTTTTTTAGAAGCAGTCATGATGATGCAGTTTGCTCAAAGATGACTTTTCCTCTGAAGCTCTTTGCTCCCTGTCATTGTCATTTTCTTCTTGATGTATTGACCCAATATAATATACCATATTATTGCAACTTGCAGACAGCTTGTGTGCATTATCTTATATACACATATATACATAAAGAAGAAGGAAAAAACGTGTGCCTCTGGCGTCTCGGGGACTTCCGACTTTTTTTCTGTGATACAAAAGCCAATGTGATGTGTGTCTATCTTCTCCCCATATTTATTTACGTTTTGTTAAGGATGATGTGTGAACATGGGCAAGGCACAATGTATATAGAAAAAAATGCACATCTCTCTCTCTCTCTCAAAGCATGTGTGTTTCTTGTCGTTGTATCAATATTGACCTGGAAATCATGACAAGACAAAGCAATAAATTCATTGAGTCTATTCTTGTAAGGAGAGAGAGAGAGACCAAAAGGGAGCACACACGTTCAGAGCTTGCTCTTGCGAACAAGAATAATTCCAAAAGATTGTCCTTCTCCGTTTATTGATGGGGAGAGGTCTTGATGTGGAGTTTTAGTCACAAAGGACATATATAGTCAATATAAGAAAACCACAGGGCAATAAGATAATATTTGTGAGACCATTGTCTGTCTATAGTGCATATATTATTATATATGATTATATCTCACGTATACACAACTTGTTTTTTTTTGTGTCTTTGAGTATCTCAGGGAATTTCTTAGAGTGAATTGAAGTGGAGTGAAGGAAAAAGGTTGCTGCTGTTGGGAAAAAGGAACAAACAAAAAAAAATCTAGTGACTGACTTGAAATAAAAGGATAATAGATTTTGATGTTGTTTTGTGTTGGTGTGGTTCTCGTTCAAGCCAATTCGTTATTACTAGTAATCGCATAAGATGATGTGCTCTGCTCTTCTTTGATTTTATTTGGTCGGCAGACAATATAGAGTGACTCGTAGAATTTTTCTGTGGCGATGATGATGAGGATGATAGGGAACGGTATAAAAGTCACTTTAGGGGAAATGTTGTTGGTTCGTTTGTGTATTATGTATATGAATAAAAATTTGGAGCAGTATGTACGTATATGGTTTTTTGTACACAATTTCCCTTGATTTCCGTCTGGAAATGGGTAAACAGCAAAGGAAGTTGGTAGTGGAAGAAAGAGAGTGATGACCAAATGCACTTTGCAAGGTACATTGTAAGTCTCTATATTTTTGTCACATTATCTCTTATACTCTATCGCCCTTCTTAGGATGAGCTCTGGAAAATATTATGTGAATTGACCATAAGTGGTAAAATGGTATATGGAATGAGAGAAAGCATCAGAAAATGTAGCCAATTAAAAGGGGATAGAAGAATGGGAGAAGATGAAGATGATAATGGTGAGAGAGGGGAATCAGAATGCATTTTACTTGCACATTTAAGTCTCTCATCCCCACCCACTCTGACTATACACACAGAGATAGAGTGAGTCCATTATCTTTTGTATCTCATATTTATCTAGAAAAGAAAAGAAACTATGCTTTTCCTCATCGTCATATTTGCTATTCTGGTAAAAATTTGTAGGGATAGAAAAGTCGTAATTTATTAACGCTACTGCAAACATATACACGAGTGGGTACGTATTGAAGACAAAATGCAACGAATTTATTTATATTGCACACAAAAAAGAGTGGTGTCTTCAATAAAATATCTGTGAATTCATATCAGAATAAAATTTTATTTTGGGATTGGATGACAAGCTAAAAATTTAGCGGACTTTGTGCATACGCTCTCGCTTAGATTATAAAAGAATGAAAGCTCTTCCGCAGTGTAAAAAAAATTGATTTTTGTTGTAGATAAGAAAAACAAAATATTTTGTTATTTCCATACATGCTATGCAATGCAAGTAAATGTGGGAATGCGATATATCTCTTTTTGTGCATTGTGCTTGGTAATCCTCTTCCATACCCACATTCATCTTCTTCATCCTTAAATTTTGCTTACTGAACAGAATTTAATACTTTTTCCATGTATATTGGACAATGTTATCAAAGATACGCAGAGAGTACACAAAGCATAACATGCAAGTTGAAATATACATGTTTAGCGGGGAATTTTAATAGAATTATTATGCAACTGCAGACTCATTTCCTGTTCTGAATTAGTAATGAGTAGAGTAGCAGCCTCTCTCCACGTATAAAATAATACTTTCTAATTCCCAAAAGTACCCAGTGTGTAATATCTACATGCAGCACAGTCAACTGTAGGCACATATCACCAACAAACCTACAAAAGTAAAAAGCTTTCATAAATGCATTACAAAGATAGACTTACATTTTTAAAGTGCTTCGATTAAAATTTAACTATCTGAGCAATTCTTTAAAAAACAGGTTAAAAAAGTGACCAACACTTTTCCAGTAAAAATAATGCACTTTCTGACTGTTTACATAAGTTAAGTTACCTATTATTTCCTGGAATTGAACATTAAACAAGACACCAGTTGTCTCAACATAGCAAAGCTTTCAAATAGCCTTTTATTTTCCAGGAAGCAGTGAAGAGCATCAACAGAATAAAAACCAGACTATGCATCTTTGTAGGAAAAGTTTACCTTTCACATTCACCATGCATTAAAAGCCAATGTAAAATTGCATCGTTTGCTGCGATATCCTACTGTAATAAAGCAATCCTTCAATTTCTTCCAAGAAATCTTTTCCTCTTGCTTCCTCATTCCATTCAATATAATAATATTATAATGAAATAGAAGAAGCGGAAGAAAGATTTTTTTCCTCTACCTCCAACCTCCCCTTTTAAACTTTGGCTCACCAACCTTTTAATTCTTGGAATATATCATTATGGTTTTGCACACGGATACACATTTATAAGAAGGGGAAACTTGTACTTTGTTCCTACATATATGATTTTCTTTCAGATGAGGGGGAAAGGTGTATGGCTGCCTGTGTATGTTCTTTTCTGGTAAGTGGTTAACTAAAGAACAGAGAAAAATATGGTTGTAATGAGTTTCTTCAGAATCTTTGTTGCTTTACTTTTACCATGAAACAAATTTCCGCATTGCACTACCAAACTCATTCTCATCCCTACTTTCTCTTTTGAAACCAACCCACGCACACACACATATAAAGCAGAATAGATTCCTTTACATTTTCCCTATTCAATCTTGCTGTCCATGCACAAAAATTACCTTTTTTTATCCAACAGCTTCAAGAAAGGAGAATAAAAGCTCGCAAGTTTTTTTTCTCCTTCATCTTCTGTATTTAACAATCTAAAGTGAAGTTTAGTTGAAAACTGGACTCTTTAATATTCCCTGCAACGCTGAAGCCTCCATGTTTCCAGTCATTTCAAAAACCTCCTTTGTCTTATAGCTATATTACGTATGTAACTATACCTAACTTATTGATGTGTGTATACAAGACACAGAAACACATGTATTTAATTGTACGTGCAGCCTTATATACAG
>JAHZNG010000957.1:0-21691 GCA_027744375.1 Orchesellides sinensis
GAAATAAATAAACAAAAAGAGAAGGTATGTTTTAATATGCGTATATTTTTGGATTGACATATGGAATGTGTGATTTGAATGGTTTGATTCATAGACTTAATAATACCACATAATTATTATGGTATTATTAGGTCTATGGTTTGATTTGTAATAAAAAATGAGGATATTATTGTTGTGGTGATTTAGGGTCAAAAGTTTGTTGGACGGTTAGGTGGAGATGGGTGAATGTGGAGAGGACGACAATGGAAAGTCTGAAGAGAGATGCTGCATGGTGGAAATAGTAAATCCTAGTTTGGAGGAGCAGAGACAGCTGGAGGAGGGTGATGGAGTGGGGGAAGAACTGATGGTTGTGGATTTAAATGAGTTTGAGTCGGAGACGGGGACGGTTGTGTCGTTTGATTTGAATACAGTGATTAAAGCGAAAGAGCAGATAAGTAGTTTGGATCCAAATGTGAATCTTAGTGGGACTGTGAAGCTAATTGATAATGTTATTGGGAGTCTTGAGGAGAAAAAGGGAGGGGATGGGGATGTAGGGGGTAAAGAGGGTTCAACACAAGCCAAGGCGATTCACTGGAAGGTTTTGAGTAATGGAGAGGTTCAGGTGAGCCTACCGCAGCCTGGTGAAGGTGTAGGGAAGGGTCCTCAAGTGAAGGTGGAACCTGGAGAAGGGTATGGTGGTAGGAAAGATGGAGATGAATTTATTACGTCGTCACCTATAAATAAGCAGAAAGAAGGGAAGGAGGTTACTGGAGGGAGTGGGATCATCCTATCGGGAGATCTTGCTGAACCGTCAGTAGAACCCGAATCGGTTAATGGACAAATGGACAAGCTTCCTATTGAGTTAGCTCAGGGTGAAACCTTAGTTAGTTTGGATGGGCTGGATGATGTTGAAAGCGTGGGAGGAAACAGTCAAGATTGTCATGAGAAAATGGATAAGGATATCGCACACAATCTAGTAGAAGTGGCAACAGCAACGGGAGAAGTGGTCAAGTTGAAGAAGCCAAGAAGTGAAGAGGCGGGAGTGAGAAAAGGCTCTAGTTACAATGACTATCGACCTCCGATGGTAGTTATAAATTATATTGAATATTTTAAAATGCATTTGTAAAGTAGACATGCGAATCGTGCGATAATGTATTCTAAAGTGACTTTTTGCATTTTTGTGTACGTTCAAGAGTCCTTCTCATCATGCTGATGATGGATCATTTCCATGTACTTTGTGTACTCAACGATTTACGAGAAAATTGTACTTGAATAACCATATGGAAGAGCAACATGGTGTTAAATATGTTTTTACTGAAAGAGGGTAATGAAATTAATGAAATATTTCCATTTAAATCATCATTCTAGTGTTTCATTAGGATAAATGAATTTTTATTGCATTGTTAGTCGTAAAGTTAAGCTAGTCAGAATTCCTAAAAACTATGACCCCCAAAAGATGGATGATTTGGATCCTAGCATAAGGAAGCTGATAAAAAAATCTGCCGGATGTCATGACTTAAGCAAAGTTGTTGGGGTGGTATGGTTTTCAAATTTTGTCTCTAAAATAATCGTAGTATTATGTAAGTAGTTATTCTTAATTGATTACTTGTAATATTAATGCTTGCTTTTTATTAAATTCAGGTGACTGTTCCAGATCCTGATAATGAAGAGGCAGGAACCACTTGCACAGATACAATGACTGAGGATAAAAGTGGAGAAGGGGAAAAGGTAATTTTGGCTTTCCCGTAAAGTTATGAATTCTAAGCTGAATATGAACGATAGAGATAAAACATATAAACGGAAATCAAGTAGCAATTTTTTACCCAATAGGAAAACGAAGAAGGTGTTGAATGTGGCTTCCTTGTTGACAGAATTACGACCGTTCCTTATCAGAAGGCTCTTTCACGTGGAGAAGTTCCCTTTTGTGCGTTTTCGCCTATTTCGACTCAGGACTTGTATCTATTGCGAATTCAGGATTGCTCGGATTCAACACGTCATGTAAGTCAGCTTGATTTTTAGATAATTTCATTAATCAGATCTTTAAACATCTTCAGCATGACGTTGTACTTTTGAATGCGTGTTCCTTAGATGTTAGTTCCTGCATCGAAAGAAGACGTATTTAGCACCCCAGGTGCCTTAAAAACTATAGACGAACAAGAGCCTGGTAATGATGATGCTTTGAATTACAGAGTAGCTATCGTTGCAATCGCAAGGCAAATATACAGTGAAGAGGCAAAACAACTAGTTGTATGTGGGAAAAAGTTTGATTACGCTTTACGAAATTGAGACAAATATGGGAGAGAATGTAATGAAAATTTTCGTTGTTTTATTATTATAGGTCAGTGTTGATCCACCACTAAAGAAGGACAAAGACAAAATTACTTGTGTGAAATTTCTTTCACTGGACAAATTTGCTGATTTTGCATTTTTAGGATTTGTAAGTTGTATGGTTGTATATGTATTCTAATTTTTTCGTATAATGAATAACAGGTGTAAAATAAAATGAAATAATTTTTCAGGATGGCAACGTTAGTGAGTTCGCTAAAAATAATGAAAGTGAAGAAAAAGAGCGAGCTGGAACTGAACCAGAAAGGTCACAACAACCTCAAACTTTAAGTGAAAGTACTTCACCAAAACCGCTATCTTCTAAACAACATACTCCACCTAGAGCGCCTGCTAGAAGAGGACGTGGAGGTCGTCGAAGAGTAAGCCGGAAGTCCCCTCCGATGCCTTCTTCAACATTCCATAACAATCAGTACCACATAGCCCAGGCTCATGGTCTTCCAACATTGTCGTCCCACAATTTTACTATGCAACCGCTTCCTCCAATTCTTCCACTTCCTCCAGAAATGTCGAATGATTATGATCAAGCATTCGTAAAAATGGAACAAAGTCAGAGTCAGCAGTTTTTAACTCAAATTCCAGTGTCTCAGATTCCAGAGCCTGCAGGGTACAGTCAAGATGAAACCATCGGAGCTTCGTCAGATATGTCAGTTCCAATGCCAGTTAGTGAAGTCACTGTTAGTACGTCGGAACCAGGCATGGAAAATGCAGGTAAGAATTGCCCAGTTAACTTAAGGACTCAAATAAGTGATAGGTGTTTATATGCATAAATCTGATTATCAGTTTTTTGATTCACTCAGATGAGCAGACAAACCATGACATTATAACCATTGCACTTGACCAGTTAATGCCAATGACATCTGGAGATGGATTTAATGGGAGCACGATTCCCCCTCAAACTGCAGTAAGGGGAGGCCGAAGGCCAGGACGAAAGCCAGGGCGTAAGCCTGTGAAGGAACGCGAACAAGTTGAAAATGATGAAAACGTAGGATTTGTTCAGCGAACGACTACTCTCAATGCTGATGGGACAGTTCCGAAGCGACGTGGTCGGCCGCCGAAAAATCGGATTTTAATGCCAATTTTGGGCCAGGAAAATGAACATTCATCGATGGATGTAGATGATTATGAAAATGTGATATCAGAAAAAAGGGGGAGATATCAGCCGTTTGAATAGTGTAGTGTTGATTTAATATTTAAATCATTTTTCGTGCCAATTTCTTTTTGCTTGTTGTAAAGTGTTCGCAATATTCGCTACTTAAACTGCTTTGCAAAGTTATATGTAGGTTCGTGGTTATTAAATATGATAGATTAGGTAGAAATGCAGGTTGTATGCAATGTCATAAAATGTTTAAAGTTTATTGTTGAAAGGCTTGTATCTTGGAATAAAGTTTTATTTTTCGTACTAGAGTATAACATTACGTTAGTTAAACAATATATAGGTAGGAAGAGAGCATTTGTATAACATGTTTTTATACTTCGTCAGAAACGCAATTAGGAGACTGAAACGGTCATATAGCCTAAGTTCTTACTTCTTCCTATTATATTATATTAACTCTGTAGCTTACATAAAGAAAATGTCACTGCATATTTTTTATAATAATATGCCGAAGTTATTGTTACAATCTTTGGCCTCGTCTAGCCAAGTCAGTTTGTCTTATAATTTCTTATAAGTGTTACACTATATGCGTAACTTAAACCGTTTAATCTAAATGTACCCAATAATTTAGCTAATCATTATAGATTTTACGATAAAAATTAAGAAAACAAGTTCTTGTTAACAATCTATATCATCTTGTAGTGTTTGCATCTTAATAACAAGAAAGAGCTAATACCTACCTACCTAACTTGTGTTTATTAAAATTACATTCATAGAATTCAAACTTTCTCCAAGTTCATGACAGTTTTTAAGAAGTCATAATTCGTGAGACTTTTAGAAATTGTCAAACGAAATAATCATGAAAATTTTAAAACGTTTTCCTTTTCTTACATTGTATATCAAAATAGTTTTGGCCTATTAAAAGTAATTATACAAAATACAAAGTAAGAAATACATAAAACAAAAGTAGTAAACTCAGTATGTCCTGGCAAATCGTAGTTACATGATACAGCGTTCACAAGCGCCTGTTTTCGTAATACACCTTCCTATTTAATACATGAATATTTTTAAAAAAGTTTTGGTTGGTAATCTCAGTAAACCCAGAGTTGTACCGGAAAAGACAGAAGTTCTGTTTTTCTGGTTTTTTACATTTTAAAACTTAATTATTTCTAAATTTATACAAACAGTTTATTACATTAAGATTAGAATAACACTAATAATTTCAACACTCGTTCTTCTTTACTAAAAAGTTGTACTTTTACAGCAAAATTATGCTTTGTTGCCTTTTCCCTGGAAGCACAATATTTGGCACAAGAATTCACATGCTCACAACAGAGACATTTTAAATCTACACATTTAACAGCAACAGTCGCTAAAATGCTTGTTCCTTTAATACTAATAAGACGGTTTAAAATAAGTTGTATAATATGGTTGTAAATAAAAAACATTAAAACTAAAGGGGTTTATTATAAGTATGACGATCATCTTTAATTACTTTAATCATTCAAATTCATTTACTGACATAGTCATCATATGTATATACATCGGTTATCGGTTCAAAGTACATTTTCTTATCCTTGCATGATGTATGTCAAAATCTGCAAAGTAAATTTTATACTGAAAATAAAACTAAGTAAAAAGCCGTGAAAACTGCAGGAATGATCGTCATCAACTCATCTAAAATTGTTTTGTGACACTTTTTGTGAATTAATTAACTGCAATAATACGTGAAAATAAATATCATTGGTGAACGAGGAAGCGATGATCAATTTATTATGCGAAAAATTGACAGAGAAGGTATGTCTACATACATATTTACAGCGTATAGACATATAATTAGCGTATTACAATCTACAAGAATTTCATGCAAACGCAAACAAAGAGTAAAATTTAAAAAAAAACAAACTTAATGGGCACGTCAATGCTTAACAGCTTCTCCTTATTAGGTATTAATGAATTATGCTAAAAAACTAACCGGCCGAGTAAGTTAAATGTTGACCTACAAACTAGGTACTATTTATAATAACACTTTAATAACATACACATACGCATATAGCTTTAACATTTAACATGGTTTTTGTTTCTTTACGTATGTCAGTATTACTTTTTTTCACTGTTACACGACTTAACTTTCTCTGTGTAAATATTTAAACGTACTATAAAATATTTCCTCATAGTTAAATATTTGTAGAAAATGAATATCATTATATACATAATATGAGAATTATTATAGTGTAATGTTTACAATTATAATAATATACTGTTCATCTTATGTTCTTTAGCATCACATTCCATAAGGACTATTAACAATATTGTCTCGAGTTCATCATTGGTTTTCATCGTCTATTTTTTTCTAATAATTTTTTTCTTTTAAAAACATCATAACATTTTATGCTTTTCTAATCTACTGTTGACTAATGGACTATAATTTAATTTTATGTACATTCTTATAATACAAGCTTGACTAAGTGTGAAGATTCACTCGACTCCAATAATAACATTGAAATGTAGCATTTATCTAAGAGTTAAATGCATCGTTGCAACTATCTATATGCAACCTAACATCTAACATAATGTCTACCTAGATTTTAAAGAATTAGTATCCATTTACCTCCATCCATGTATCATGTATTTTATATATATGACCATATCTCAAGAACTTAAACTTGACCAGTTGGTAACATTATTTTCAAATATATTTTCGTTACATTGCATTTATAGTGTTATCAATGAAACACAAAAACATCTTTCGTTTTAACAACATGAAAACGGATTAACATAAAATTCTACAACTTCTCCAATCAAAGTATATCCGCAGAAAAAAATAGTGATTGTTTCAAAATTGCACATATATTTTCTAATTGAATTTTTTGGATTTACTGTACTTTGGATGAAATGTGTATGCACACTTTTCATTTATATTTCCTGTTAAGCTCAGATCAAAAGACTATAATTTGTTGAATGAAGAAATCAGCAAACTGTATCTTGACTAGCTAGCTATACCATTTTATGTACCTGTTAATATTTCTGATTTTACATTCAAATTATTATTGCAACATTTTTGCAGCCTTTGTAACAGATCTGGACTGATTTAAATCTGAGATTTCCATAAAGCTTGACTAGAGGATAACTGATTGTTTATAATTTACTTACATACAAAAATTAAAAACCAAGATTCCTCCTTAAAAACTGTAAATTGTATCAGAAATGCATAATATGAAAACTGCTTTATGTCAACCTAAAATGAAATTAGTTTTATGACAAACTTTTCGTTTCTTCTGTGCTTTACTGAGTATTCCAGCAGGTACGTTTTATGACCAAATCTTAGTTTATAAAAATTTAACCATATTATGCAACGTAAAGCTAAGGAACAGTTTGCAGATAACAAAATTAGAAAGTATTATGTAAAAACAGTTTTCTGTACAGTATAAAACTTCGTACACTCAGATTGGCCAAATTTTATCTTTCCATTTAAAGTAATCTATTACGATATTAGAACAGTTTGCATTTTGTTGTTCGTTGTATTAAGTAAAGAATTCGATGAAAGTATTGAAGCTTGATTTTGCCATTGTTCCTTATGAACTATTATAGACATTCACATTTCGTTGTATTGAACCTGACTTAAATGTCTGTATCTGAGAGCTATTATAAAAATCTACATGACGCTAGGTAGTTTTTCAACAGAAACCTACAAACACTTGTTCCTCCTATGCGATAATTTCATTTTATCTTATAATAACAATAATTATTTCCAAACTAACGCTTGTGAGACACCCCAAACATTTATAAAAGTCTTTATGTCGTTCTTCGTTCTTTCGATTAATGTTTGGCACACTTAAATAGTTTTGGACGCATTAACAAAATAAAACGTTTAAAATCCAACATACGTGGCCTATTTTTTGTATATAATAATTCTTCATTAAATTTGGAAACTGGAGAATTTGGAGATATTTTATAATTTATACCCTCAAAATTTAACCGTTTGCAACTGACGTTTTCCATTCAAATAATCACTTTGGATGGATTTTAGGCCTTTGGGTCCATTACTTATACTACTCAGTTTCTATCTACATGCATTGTCAATTTATTCTAACAACAGACAACATGTCATTAATTTATGTACACACTTATTTGTTTCAAGTACACAAATACATAATATAAACTGTACACTTAAAATTAACACCTATGCTTTTGGAAACGAGTATGTCTACAGTAAATTAACACTAACAGTGTAATATATATTACTCCTCTCGAAACGATTTTATGCACGAATTTGTTACCCTTTTGTTATGTGGATAAACTTTGAAAAAGGGAAATTACAAGCATTAACTAACTAATTAATATAATAAAAATGTTACATGTGATTGATGTTTATAAAACGTTATTCTTGTACAATCGCTATTTTCATTAAAATTTCACATACCTGAATGCTCATATTTATGACGGGCAAGTGAGCTCTGTTTGTTAAAAGACTTTTCACACTGGTCACATGAAAACTGACCCTGCTCTTCGCCTTGGCCATTGGTAGATCCTCCAGAGCCGCTACTCTGCTTTGGTATGGAGGCAGTTCCTTCCGATTTCCGTTTCTTTGTAGGTGGACCATTTAATCCTAGAAATGCAGTAGAATGATCTCCATTGTCAGAGCCGCCGGACGCCATGAGGTTAAGGGGTGATCGATTAAATCCATTTAAATGAAGATCATGAGGACTGTTGGACGGAATAGGAATCAATCCTGAGAGCATAGGGTTGATCATAGGGGCAAGGGACACAGCAGGAGATGGCGTTCGAGCGTCAAAAACGATTCCACCACCATTTTGAGTTCCACTGTAAACATGATGGATTGCTGTAGGGGAAGCAGGTGGCTGGGAAAGAATTCTGGCAAGACGGGATGGGGTACTTGTCAAAATGCTTTGGGAGGATTTCAATCCGTTACAATTGGTTGAGTTTGTGGAATGACCTCTAAATGGGCTGGAATTGGGTGAAGTTTTCTGGAATAAAGTTATATAAAAGAACAGCCATAAATTATTTAATGTCCATAAAATACATATATCTAACTGAATAGCATTTTACACATCATAATTCAACAAAATGACTAACAAGAAAAAACTTACCAGATTCAAAGGCTGATTGAATCCACTCAGCCCATTAGTATCTTCAGAATCAGACGTCATCGGTTCCGATATACCAGTTGATGGCCTGGGGGAGTTGGAAGGAGTTGATTTCTTAGTGGACAAGTCCAAGGGCTGCTCTCCACTCCCAGCCAAACCTAAATTAATAGGCTGTTGTGGAGATAGTTGCTGTTCTTTCATTTCACCTCCAGACGTATTAATGGTCCAGCCTGGCAATGCAAGCCCTAGTCTTGGCACAGGGAACCCATTGATAAGGGGCGAAAGTCCACTTGAAATTCCAGCGACGCCCAATCCCTTACTCCCTGGAAAGACTTGTGCCACAGGCTGTGGAGGTCGTCCTTCTCTTCTATCACGAGCTCTACTATTTTGGAACCAAACCTATATATTCGTCGGAGGGAAATAAAAAAGTAAAAAAAGAAATTTGTAAAGACCAAGTCACAAAAAGAATTCATTGCACAGGAGGAACCTCCAATAAAAGAGCCCCTATTGTCTTTTTACGGGTGAAACTTGGGCAATAAATACCTGAACAACTCGCAAAGGCAATACTAATTGTTGAGCCAGAGCCAAAAGATGCTCCCGACGGGGTCGAGGATCAATGGCGTAGTGTTGTCTTAAAACGGCAAGTTGAGACTCGGAGAATAGTGAGCGTACCCTTGCTCTACGGCCTTCTTCCACCGTCTCATGAGAAGACTCATTATTATTGTCATCTGAAAGAGTATACATAAGAAAGGGGAAAGAAATTAAGAACATGTCAAAGTAGAAACAGTGAAAGAAGAAAAAACTTTTTTGACTGAATGAAACATTTTCTTCTTCTTCCCATTATTAACTATATACATATACATACAGATAAAGCATACTAAAGTTTTATTTTAAAAGTTTACTGGAAGAGCAATTAAATCTTTTGCTAGCGTATATGTAATATAAAACCTACACACACAAGTTTAATAAAATAACAGAAAACTTACGATGATCTCCCGATTCGTTTTCACTTTGACTGGATGGATTCTCGTCGTCATTTCTTCTTTGTTGATGATCGGAAGACGCGTCTTCCTTACTCCTTTTCTGATCTAATTCTTTGGCCTTGTCTTGCTGCTGCTGATGATGAAGGAGTAAAAGAGAGGCAGCTTTACTTCCAAATGTAGCAGCGGCGGCAGAAGGATCATTCTGACACAGTTCCAACCTGGCAGCCAACCCTTCTACCCCACCGTTTTTCTGCCTTTTATGATTACTATTGCTATTCAACTTGATCAAGTCTTCACTGCCATTGCTAATAATGCTGTTATTGTTATTATGAATTTCATCTTGATCTTGGCTCCCTTCATCATCCATTTCATCTTCATCTCCAAACCGACTCTGCGGCCTTGAGGAGCCTGGTGACATCATGGGGTCACAAGAAGACTCACCACTCCCCAACATTTTCTCCACGCTGTAGCCATTTTTCATACTACAGGCTTCAAGAAGTTGCCGAGTCACGTTTGCATTCACAGTGTTCAAAAGTCGTTGAACGTTATTGTCCAGTTTGTCTTTTTCTTCCGAGTCTTCTAACAGATCCTCATCATCCCCTCTTCTATTTCTTTGCTCCCTTTCATCCCCACGGGAAGGTGAATTTATCACAGAGGTTGGCTTACTCATTCCTTCAGTATCCCTCATCATTATTTCATCATCATTATCATCCTCCCCAAACCTACTTCTTCTCATGCTCCCTCGCAAATGCATTGCTCCACCTTCTTCATCCTCCTCATCTTCCTCCGTTCCAGCATCTTTCCCATTCATTATCACGTCGTCATGTGGTTTTGACGAAGACATGGACTCATCGCATGAGTTAGGTGAAGGGGAACGGGAGATCTGAGAACGACTACTTAGGCTACCTCGTTGCCGTTGATGGTGATCACGTTGGTGAAGATGCAGGGTTTGCGTGGGGTCGAAAGAGCTCATGCCATTCATAAGTTCAGCAGTTCGTTTTGCCAAAACTTCTTCACTATTGTCAAGGTTCGCCAGTTGTCTTAGAGGTGAGTTGTGGGGCAATGAGTTGAGGAAAGAAGTCATGTTTAAATGGTAAGGATTGGGTGGAAGGCCAGCAGCTGCGGCTGCTGTCATGAGAAATGGATTGAAGTTTACTGGGCCTGGGATATTATTAAAATACCACATTTTACGACTTTGCCCAGCACTTAGAAGTGGAAATTAAATTGCTTTTCTATCTACTAGTTTCTTGCGAGCCATCAAATAAAATTGTTTATGTACTATATATATTAACGCTACTTATACTCCAAAAAGGCTTACCTGGAGGAAGGAATGGTGGAGGGGTTGCAGGAAACGAGGGCAAATCGGTCCCATTTTGATGATTCACCATATTATTGTCGTTTGGTGGGGCAACCGGTGTTTTCCCCAATTTCGCAGAGAGTAATGGATGGCCAGGGAATGTTGGATCAGTGAAAATATTTCCTTGGGCTTGGGATTGTAGTTGTTGTTGCTGTTGTCTGCTTTGACTTTGGCTACTACTTGAGTTCTGCTTGGAGTTGGAACCTCGTTGAGGTGATGAATTATTTCCTCCTGAGGAGGGTGTACCAGAAGATCCCTTTGAGTCGTTGTTACGATTACGACCAAGCTGTTAAACATGTCAAACCGTTTATAATCACGCATTCCATACCAAATTCGTACAGTTTACACTTCCAAATTACAGACAAAACACATGAACTTACCTTCAAATTCATAATCAAACACTTTTTTGAGGTCATGTGAGACGAGTAAGACCCGGAATGGGAGAAACGCTTTTTACAATTGGAACACTCAAACGGTTTCTCACCAGAATGTATTCGGACATGTTCCTGTAAAATATTAATTAATTAGTTTATGTTACAATACATAAAGGTATGAAGTACGAACTGCATGCTAAGGTTCAAGGCAAAACCAACTAAATTCGTTGAAGCCAATTGTACAAAACAATCTAAAAGAATCAGCCATGCTTTTAATCTGATTAGTAGTCAGTCAGGTCAGGTAAGTTCATGCAAAATACACACCTGCGGTAGGTAGGTAATACCAGTTTAATCATGCATAAAAATTAAGGTACATATTTGCAACATTCCCGTGCTACTTTGCAGTTCTTCACCAATTAAGAACGCTTTTACTTATTTACTAATCAAATATAAGCAAATTACTGTTAAGAGAATTATTTGCATAGGGGAAAAAGCTGATACCAAACTTGAAATTGAATTAGGGTATCACGTCAGGTAGAAATCAGGTAGATAAGTGCATGAACGATGATTGAACAGGTACAAGAATTCAATGAACAAAAGTCGAAGCGCTTATCATGCAACTACTACAAAATCTGACGCACCTTCTCAATTCTGATTTATTATTATACTTTCACATTCTTAAAATATAAGTCTCGTATGAACTTTAAAATCTACATAATCCAATATGCAAAGTAACAAGTTTTGAAATCATTCCGGGGTAAGTTGAGATCGCATGATTAAATCTTAATTTGGAATATGACCTATTCAAAAGTTTCTTTCTTGACAGTTTGTGTTTTAATTAACCCACAGGATCAAATGTACTTCAGAAAATTTGTTTCTGTAATCATAAACCGTGAAAATGTTGACAACTACATGGCAGCCATAGCCAAACAAATGTATCTATCGTTTGCTACCTCTCATACACAGTGTTTTCTATTGATTATATGCAATCTCTCAAAATGTTTTTAAAGAAGTAAGTCTAACAGTAAATAGTTTGACAGATGACAAAACAAGTAAACTGGAAGACTAGAGGTGAAACCAAATAAAAGATGAAATGAAAACCGCAGGAATCTTTTTCCTAGAAGGAACTTGATGGTGGCCCAACTTTTACGTTTTTGGTTGAAAAGTGAGGTAAGTAAATATTTAGAAAGCACTTTCTCAAGTCATCTAATTTCCATCAGAATCAGTACGTAAATCTGTGAATGATGATTGCACATATACTTTTACATTATCATACTTGCACATGAGTATAATTTAAGATTTTGTGAAGAAGAGAGAAAACTCTTTTCACTAGTTCAATTCGTGATGAGTTGATGACTGCATATATTTTCCAACTAACTTGTCTGGAAATTAGTAAAAGTTGCTGTGCCGCGTATAAATTTGGTAGCAAAAAAGTGATGAAGCATACAAACCAACAAAATTTTCCACGTAAATTGTGTAACCTTTTTTTATACATATAAAGTTTATACTGTCAGTAAATGCTAAAGGGGAAAATGAAGATTTTGAACCAAATAGAAAATTTTGTTCGATGATGCTGGCAAAAGATTCAAGGAATATGGCTCGTTTAACTTTCCCATTCCTTAGATTCCTTTTCTTGAGAGGTTGTCTGTTATATTGAAGATGCAAACTGACTTAATTTGCAGGAGTAACATATATACTGATAAGTTGAGCTGGCAGCCAAATGACTATACCTTCACAAAATCTACCTACGTGTTTTCGGTATTTACATGTAAAAGTGACTACTATCACATCACACACAGACTGAATTTTTCCCTTGCTTTTGTGCCCTCTCTATTTCTTATTCAAGTTAACACTGCATAAGGTACACATGTGTACTCACCCTTTTCTTCACTCAAGTCTTACGATTTTACTAAACTTATAGTTGAAAATCTTGATAAACATGTCCCACCTAACCTAACAAGAGCATTAATTGAAAAACTTTCCCAATTACAAGTTAAATCAGGTTACCAGGAGGAGGAGGAGGTGCTGGAGGAAAAGAAGAAGAAGAAGAAGAGAGAGAGAAGTACTTGCGTTTTCATCATGTCGTAGTATTTGTATAAAGTTAAAGATTGACGTAGATATATATATGCAGCAACTAAATAATGCTAAATAATGATAAACATGTCCCACCTAACCTAACAAGAGCATTAATTGAAAAACTTTCCCAATTACAAGTTAAATCAGGTTACCAGGAGGAGGAGGAGGTGGTGGAGGAAAAGAAGAAGAAGAAGAGAGAGAGAAGTACTTGCGTTTTCATCATGTCGTAGTATTTGTATAAAGTTAAAGATTGACGTAGATATATATATGCAGCAACTAAATAATGCTAAATATCAATCTACCTATTTGCTGATTTGAAACGTGTAAGTGTGAAAGAACCCTATAAGGCTATGCCAAAATCGGAACGTTGCGTTGATTTGTTACTTTACCTATGAGCGTAACAGACTTAAACCTATTTACCAACTTCTTGTCAATTGTAGATGAGTAAAATTACAAGTTTAAAACCTGTACAAATCGATAAGACTATAATTAAAACTATTTATCATGCAAATATTTGCAAATCTACCATGCAAAAATTTATGTACATAATTTTATACATGCTTATCATGCAATCTAAGCTTAATTTATCATGCGAACGATGTTATACTACTGACTACTGAAGTATCAAGTGAACTAGAGTTTTGTATGAACCTTTAAATGATGTTTGAATTTGAAGGACCTTCTCACAGTCAGGACACTTAAATTTTCTGAGACCAGCGGACTCGTCGTGGCTTATCATATGTCTTTGTAAACGGTAGACGTTTGCAAACTGCTTAAAGCAAATTTTGCACGACTGCTAGATCAAAATAAGAAAATATACCATGTACACATTACACCAGGTCAAAAGCCAATTAGTATTCATGATTAGCCACTTTTCTTAAATCCCTAATGTAACTATATACATTAAACATGCAGAGAGATGGCAAGAAAGGAAATTCATATGTAAACAAATTAGTTCTTGGCATTTTACTATATATCCATAAACGAAACAGCAATACTACCGTTTTCTTTGTAATCCATTTAAGTTTTCATTAAGATAACACCCAAGTACTCATTTCAGCATTCCCCAACAAACTGAGGATGAGGTGCTACCATTGCCATTACCCTTTCCCGTCTTTAGAATTGCTCTAACATTACTGTATAGAATCATCATTAAGCTACCACACAAAATGCAAATCTGAAAGTAAAAGTAAACCTAATTTTCTTTTTAGTTCTAAAACCCCGTCGTCTCTTACACAGTGTGAGGTGTAAATAGGCAGTGCCCCATTTGGTTACTTTTACTTTCTAGTAAGGTGCTTGTGTGATAAGATGCGCGGTGTGTTTTTGAGTTTGGACTTGGATGAGAAGAAGAACGTGACAAAGCATTTTTCCGTGAGAAATTACGCACGCCTTATCTAAACACGACAGGAGAGATTTGCTCTGTCTTACCAGAAGGGCATTAGCATAAATTGCTAATTCAAAGCTCTAATAACGTAGATTAAAGCACTTGGGCTAAAACCCAAGTAGGGATCCCATATACCTTACACGGTAATGGCTTCACAATTGTGTGTGTGGGGGCATGGGATTACCTCAAAACTGCCACAACATAATAAAAAGTGAATTTTAGACTAGTGACGCAGTAGTATTTGTATAGCTTTTACGGACATTACCGTATCACGTTCCACCTCCACATAGATTACCTCAAAACTTCAAAAACTGCCACAACATAATAAAAAGTGAATTTTAGACTAGTGACGCAGTAGTATTTGTATAGCTTTTACGGACATTACCGTATCACGTTCCACCTCCACATAATTAAGACTCTTCACCAGAAAAAAAACACACCACTTCATTTGTATATTCGACTGGGTTGAATTTTGTTTTATGAGCTTAAAAAATATGATTGAAGTTTCCTAACGTATTTAAAATGATTTCAAGACGTTGTGGCTCTAGATATGTTATATAATGCAATACAAAATATTTGTAACAAGGTAAATTACACACCTGGTTTGGGGTGGGATGGGACGCCTCGTGCTTCTCAAACTCCTCGCGTTGAGTAAACGTATAGACCACAATGTTCACAGGTGAATGGTCCACTACCACCAACACCTCCTCTGCCGTTGGAGGATGATTGGCTCTTCAGTAAACTAAACTGTTCAGGAAATGGAGATGAAGGCAAACTACCATTAGGACTGCCCAACTGTTGTTGTGGATCGCCACCTTCCTTCCCAATGATACTGTCCAGGCCCGACTCGGCTGCATGATTGACCACGGAATCTATTTCAAAGAAAACAGGATATTGTTTTTTATTATAAGTCATAGTTTGGTTAGTTAGGTAATGATTATTGCATATAGACTTATGCTTAACTGTTACTTGTAAGACAAGAATATAGTATGCTGTATGCATACAAAAAGCTGCGCAAGCTGTATATAAAAAAAGTGATAAGAATTCTGTGGCTGGAATATGGTTTTGGCTTGCTGCACTATAATCAGTACGGAAGAACAAAAAAGGTTCATTCGTTAGAATTACGATAATTAGCTATCAATTTCCGACAATGTTTTACCATACCTATCCTCTGTTGTACACATGCGGTGGCAACTTTAGTACAAATTACGTTGGATATGCTGCAAAGTATATTTTTCTTCTTTTTACGCTGAAATGCTTTAACGCTTGGCATTTTCCACTGTGAACACTTACAAACCAGATAGGACGCTGGAACTTGTATTGAATTGTTTTTCTGATATAATCGCAACCTAACTTTTTTCCTTGAACTACCGGAACTCTCGTGAACAAATGTCTTTTTACTGAGGAAGTTGTAAGGTGATAAGCTCCCGTAATAAATAAGCATAAAAGCAAAACAAGACCTTAAAAGTATCTATAGGTCTGAGTGGAGATTAGGAATGAACACCAGAAGAAAAAAGACCAACAAGTTTCTACTTTGTTCCGTATAGTTACACAACTGATTTTGAACTGCTACGGTAGCAAATATATTACATGCAGTTTTCCTGTAAAAAGTATTCGTATGTAAAGACTTTGCGTAAAAATCTGTTGGTCTTCTCTATATTCAGATGTATAAATATACATGTCTGTTTCAAAATCGTACTTAAGTAAGTCAATTTGTTTGTGTGCCGTGTTAAGAGACCACGACAGAAGCTGCAGTCATTTATTATCGGTTTTCGAAGTTTGTATGAGTCATCCAACCTAATTTTTACCTTACAGGCATAATGCAATATAGTAGGTATACCCTTAAAGGTTTTTATACCGTCATGCATAGTTTTCTTTAAATGTGCATAGGAATGTATATATGTACCAAGTAAAACTTACTTCGATAAGCCGTCCATACATGAGCCAGTCTCCAAAGTCTTAAAGAGAACGCATTACTCGCACTGTAACAATCTAAACTCAACATGTTCCTAACAACCATTTCATTTTTCACCAAAAACAGGATGACTCAAACAGGTTACTGTCTAACCTCTTCGTTGCGGACTCCACCAAAACCACCATGTTTTTTTCATCACACCATTTGTGCTACCTATATATTTTTGGAACTTTTAAAGCCTTTCATTCATTAGGCTAGATCACTTTCCACCACCAAAGTTCTACTTTAAAAAAGGATATTAAAGCTTTTATGGAAAAAATGAATGAGTAATACTCTTTTGGCAATTTATAGATTGTCACAGTTTGTCTTTCCTTTTTTTGTATACAATGAAATCCTTTCTTGTGCTTGATTGTAGGTTTTATGAAGAAGGGTTGCCTTTGTTGTTGTAAGACGTAAAGCTCATGGCGTGTTGAATGAACCTTAGAACGTAAGGTGCTATCAATAAACAGTCTATATTTATACAAACGCGTAAATTGAAATAGTACGTAGATATTTTATATATTCCGTATTAACAAATAACCACTTTTTATTGTTCCATTTATTACTTTAATTACACGTTAATAACTAATTTTAGATACTGTTTTTGAGTATTATGTATTGTAAGTATGTTTTACGTATGTTGACTAGAAATGGTTCCGCCTCGTGAGATCTGAATAAAATTCTTCCAATTATACTTTTTTGTAAATGAAACTGAAGACTTTTTAGGAATTTTTGTTTGACCACAGAAACAGTTTGTCCAGTGCTTTAAAGCTATGCTATATTAGTTCCGCTTTCGTTTGAAGATTAAATAGAAAATGTATTGGGATTATTACTCGTTGTGATTGATTCTCGTTTGCAAAGAGAATGAGTGAGAAGAAGAGAGTGCAAGAGTTAGAGAAAAAAGTATTTAGGAGACAAGGAGCGAGAGAGAGACTCACTTCCGTCATCCGTAACCGGTGGATCAAGACTAGGGCGAAGGAATCAAACGCAAAAAGCCAAAGTTTTCCTCTAAGCCACCAGAACGAATGATAAGACTGGGAAAGCATACACGTAGAACTCTATGCTTTGTGTTCTATACGGATGAGAATCCAAGAGCCCCTACAGTAAAGAACTGTGTTCTATGCTGTTCCAAAAATGTTTCGGAAAATTGTTGCGCAAGCAAAAGGATGCTGTTCTCAATGCATAAACCATCCACAGATCCATTTGTAGAGCCTATGCCTGGCAGAAGTAGAGAGAGGGATGGATGGCTACGAACACTACATGCTTTTAAACAAGAACACCACCACCACCACGACTACTAGATGGATGGATGGATGGGGATCGCATCACCACTTAATATTAGTGAAGAGTTTAGAAAAAGATGTGATCCTCCACAGTAGTACTTATGGAGGAGTAGTAGAAGCAGCAGAGGAGACATGCTGTATACGAGACGGACATCATCATAGAGAAGCCAGTCCAAAAAAGAAAAGTGTTGTTGTAAATAGGGACGAAGAGAAATACATAGTGAACATCGCATCAAACACATACACACCGAGAAAATCATCTCTTTAACCCAAACAACAAAAAAGAAAAGTGTTGTTGTAAATAGGGACGAAGAGAAATACATAGTGAACATCGCATCAAACACATACACACCGAGAAAATCATCTCTTTATTCCAAACAGGAGTAAAAAACACATGCATATATGTATATATATATGTACAAGATCTTGTACGTGTGCTCTACCACCACTACCTACCACTACCACCACCTTCCCTTTCCATATTACACAACAAAAAATAATATTACAATGTTGTGCTCGTTACTGTTACATTATAATATTACACATACAATTGTGCTTCTTCTCTTTTCACCCGTGTGCCGTGGTGTAGTGTGTCCCTTTTTATTTTGCTCTCCCTATTTACTTTGCTTTCTCGTTTGTGAAAGGAACACAACTGACGGTCGATTGGTGGCTAGCTAGAAAAAATAGGTATATTTTTTCATTGGAAAAGGGTATCCTTTAGGTCATCCCGAAAACATGTACAAAGTACATATAGAAAACAACTCTTGTACAAAATGCATTATATTATTATTGTATAACTTATCAAAATTGCTTTCCTGTTTATGACACTGGAACTCTGGATGTGCCAGATCAGTGTGCAAAAGAGAAAAGTGGTTTGGAGTATTCCCTTCGCCCTTTCTTCCTAATCTTTTCCAATCTATGAATGAATCTAGGGAATGGTTTACCCCGAGTCAAAATAAAAGTGAATCGAATTCATTACAACGTACGCATTTCTAATTCTAATACTTTCATGTAAAATTGCATTAAGGGATTCTCCACGGTTCAGAGAATAGAGGTATGCCGTATGTGTATAGGGAGAACATAAAAATAATATTGTAATCTGAAGCCCTATCTGTAAGCTTACATAATATGAATGAGCACACACGCTTGGCTTATGTACATTTTTATCAGATCTTGAGTCACCCCAATACAAAAGGAATACTCTGTCAGTCACCGTGAGTCCGATAAATGTCGCACCTTTCATAATGTCATTGCGTATGTGTACTATGCACAATGTGGCAAGTTCTTCTTTGTGCATTTAACCCTTTCATTTCACATAGTCCCTGTATATTATACACCTTTTTGTTGTACAAATTCAGATGTTCACCCGACACAAGATTCTATCTATGCCGTTTAGAAACAAACCGATGTCGCTTTGTCTTGTTCCCTAAATGTTTATTACTTTCGCTATATTTATACTCAAATTTGACACGCCATTACGAACAAACCTTACCAACGTGTTTATTTTAAAATAATGTCATGTCAGTAATGTCTTGCTTACTTGATAAGCAAAACAAGGCATCACATTGTAATGTATAAAAAATGCATGATGTCGTATGTATTTCTTATCGTCACACACACATACCTTACATATATTATTTAAGTATTGCTGATGATGATGACATGTATGCATACATGTTAGTATACACCATTCCATTACCTCCTTGCATGAAATAAGGTAATGATTTACCCATTTTCTAACCGTTTTCAAAAAAAATTGTATGACACACGAAAAAGAAAGAAGGGAACTAAGCATCCATCTGTCATGTCTTGTATAACTTCACCATAGACCAAAAAGACAACACAGTTTGTAAAGGGATATGGATGTGGTGACGGTATATGACAATCTCATTTGCTTGTAAACCACTTCTCCTGAGTCACCTTAAGTGACAAAGTTCAAAAAACAATTTGCTATGTATTTTTATCTCTACCAGAAAACAGCATGCATTTCTAATATACATTTAAATATATGCATTAAGCCATCTATCCACTTCGTACACATTATGACATCCTGTATTTTTCCTCAACATTTATAATAGCATTTTGCGCCTACACACATTCAAGATCAATCAGCTTTTTTGCATTAATACCCAAGTTGGAATGCTTTTACATGCAAACCACAGCTCACGTAAAACTGATGTAATGCAAACGGTAACACCTACAGAGGTAAAAAGTAACCTTGCTGTACTCATATTGTAGCTGATTAGCCTGATGAAGTTTACGGAACTTTTAAGAAAAACTCCAAACGGCCAAGGCCAACAACCGTTGTGAAAATATGATACCTACGTATAAATGCTTATAGGCTTAATAACAAAATCAATATCTCGCCATTTTTTTCTAATGTACCCGAAAAACACCCACCGAATTTTATACTTTTTAACAATATGTTTTTCATGCACAACATAACATTCAATTCAAAACGTTACAGAACGTTGCAATACAAAACATTCTTCGGAATTCTATAAAGCTACGCCACATTCTTTCATATGCAAATGTGCCTATGTATGTGTGTAATACAGTTTAATGAGCTGTATAAAAGTATGCAAGGTTTTTTAATATGATAATGAAGCACCAATAAATAAATTCAAGGTAAAATTACACATATGCGCAAGGCTAAACAGCGAAAGTAATTACCGTATTGCAGGGGCATCATATCAAAATGCGGGTTTCTCCAAAGAACTTGCCGTGACACGTGAAGGTATTAAATCATATATAAAATTGTCTACCTCATGAAAATCACATTAAGGAAACCTTCTTCACGTTACCACACTCAGGAGAGCACAATTGATGATGATGACTTTACTCCTTACTTTTTCTTATAGAAAAATTGAATCTTGCTTGGAACTTATAAGAAATGAAAGTAAGGCAGATGGTATATTGTTAAAAACATCTGGTCTGGTTTAGAGCGATCAGAAGAACGTTCAAGGCAGAGGTTTTTGAAAACGAAGGATAACATGTACCTAAGATAACATTCCAATTGCTGATGATAAGACGTTGAACGAAGAAATGAATGGCAAAACTCTGGTTACAAGCTAAGTAGTTGAACAAGATTTGTAATGTAATGCAAAACGCAAAGATGAATTGTAGCATGAGTTGAAATATAACAATATCTCTATACAGGCATCCTGGCGTCGAGCCCCACCTTGCCAGTCTCACCTGAACCGTGAAATTAATTACTGCCAGACCTAGAGTTGTATCATCTTTTAATTATTCAGATGTAATTATCCACCTTCCCAGAAGCCAAGTCGTCGTCAAACTCTGAACGTGTTGACATGCCTTGTCAGTCTAAAACTAAATCATTGTAATCAACAATGGGATAATTTATTCTGCAACATACAATCATATAAAGAGTCTAGTTTGTAAAAACCGTTTTCAAAAGATTCTATTTTTACATGAACTTTTCAACAAATACTGCAAACTTTTTGTTTGTTTTATAATACAAAAATACCAAGAGAGAAAGCAGGCCAGATTCGGATGAGCCTAGTCTCCGGAAGCTGACCACATACAAGAGATATCCCATGAAAAAAGATAGTGATCATGTAACCCAGTTAGTTTATTAAGCTCCGAGGTATATGATATTATCCCATTTCTGAAATAAATTATTTTTAATAAGAATATGCATACGATGCTTTTCATGGCTTAGGCGAAAGTAAAGAATTAGAGGCGCGTTTGATTGGAGTCATCATCAAAATTTCTCGTATAAAGGTGGCAGACA
>JAHZNG010000959.1:0-18984 GCA_027744375.1 Orchesellides sinensis
ACAAATAATTAACAAAAACAACGTATGAAAGACTGACAAAACAATGCCTGGATTTTTTTCCTTTTTGAAAAATCTACAGAAAGGGACTGCATTTTCCGTCATTAGTTTGTCATACAAAAAATACAATGCATTATATGTACATCCAGAATTTTAAGGGGATCTTTTAACAGAGTGAAATAAATCTGTTGAAATAGCAGCATTTCATTTCTTGTTGATATTCTAATATACATTGCTTATCATCATATCCTTCAGGAAAGAAACTAAAGGAATACACATATAAATGATGTGATTATAATGAAGGTCCAGGAAAAAATATTCTGAGGAATCCCTAGTCAGTCGGGAAACCACAAGCTGCAACCAAATTAAAGACAGCCCGAGTCTCTCTCATTACTAACTCACACACTCTTCATTTACAGCATAAAAAAGTAATGAATCAGACAAAGTAGAGAAGAGGAGACGAGTCGTCACTCGTCTTGGTCCTGCCTTTTATATATTATTTCCCAACTAAACCACAAATAAGCTCTCCTTACTTCAATCCTCAGCTTATATTCCATTTTTTAAACATCCAATTTCAGTCTTGAGCTAACAAGATAATTTGAGCATCAGCCACTCATAATGACAGCCTCAAGCGTAAAGGAAATATTCTTTGATTTTTTATCTTCTATCCTTTGGCACAAACAATAAAACATCTCTTTTCGTTTTTACTGCTGTGATGACGGTGATGATGACGAATGACGGAAGGCACTACAGTAAGGTACAATTTCTCATTATTCATTATATAATAGATACAACAATAATATATTAATACTATACGTATGTACAGATATAGAAACAGTGGAAAACATCCCATTCATCCGTATTAGTATACATACGAAACATAACTTATTCTAATATATTAGTATCTCTATTTTATGTGAGTGAATCACGATGAGACATTCCAAACTGCTCTAAAATAATTGAGCAATATCCTCTTTCGGGAAAAATGAAATCTCACTTTGTCAGTTGAGTGGTTGGTCTTGAAATTACTTACGAGGTGAGTAAAACTCTGAGCATGACAAACTTCATTGAAAAAACATTTCATCATCACATCATCATCATCACCATTTTGAAACACTGTTTGGAAATCTCTGTGGCTATTGGCTCGGTACACAACTCACACAAGGATTGTGTAAAAACGAAAATTGAAGAATAATAGCCATTGCTTTTTTGTTATTTTTCTTTTTTAAACCGCATTCCTTCAGTAGAGATACTTTTCGCATCTTCACAAAAAATCTGGCAATACTGCCAACAACGCACCTTAGGCTAAACTGGATTGCCAAGTCATCCATTACAACATTGAGAGTATTTTGCAGGTCATGTAAGATGGTGGCTGCATCTTCCTCCAACTTCTCGCCGCCCATTGCCTCAAACAATTTCTCGAGCTGAACTCTTAGTTGCATGATGTCGTTCATCAAAATACAGGCCTGTCAGAGAAATCAAAAAAATAGGCAGTCATCACTTTAAAAAGGGCCGACTTTTTGTACAGTTTATGGCAAAAGTTATAATGAATACAATTTTGTATTGATAATGTTTGAGATTTTTCTCGTTTCTTTTTGTTCCTTACCACACGTTCATCATTGTAAATATTTAAGAAAAATAACAAAATCCAATCATTAATTTTTACTTACTTACACATGCAAACAAGATTCGATTCAAACAAGTTCATTCATTAACATCCTTGCATTAATTACACAATCAATGCAAAACAAAGTATTCATTAGTTCTACCGTAAATGTCTTAATTAGCTTGTGGGTACCTAGCAAGTGTTAAATTATGGTCTTGTTTTGCATATAAACTTTGAATTTATAAAGTGTGATAATATGTAAGAATCAGACGTGAAGGGGAAAAAAGGGGGTTAGATTGATACGTCTCTTTTATCTAGAAAAATAGAGATATATACATCGCATTACGTATACATAAATGCATATAACATCAATCTAAAATACAGAATCACATTTTCGACTCCTCCCTTAAGTGTTGCAACCTAATAATTTGCTAGCCTCAAACTTGACTATTTTATTGTCCAGCTCATAAAAATTACACGTATTTCTGGCAGGATGATTAGCTCAAGCATGAGCGGATAGAAGCCGGTGGCTTTCACGATGATGATCATCAAGAATGATAATAATGATGATGACGATACAGGAGAGTGAGGATGATTCTATGTTGTTATCCTCCTGCTGCTGCTCCTTTTTCATTTTATCCACTTATTTCACAAACCTGACAACATTCTTCTTTTGCCAACATAACACTATGCATGTGATATGATGATTTGATGAACATATATACAAAGACTTTTTTAACTCAAACCATCCATCCATCCATATCCCAAAAACGGATAAGAAGCCTCAATCTGATTACTAGGTAGAAAATGCACTGGTTTGTTGTTATGCTTGTTGTGGAAAGGAGCTGAGGGGCATGTTTGAGAGAAAAAAAAGTTTGACAGATAATCACACCTTGGCGTTTCCTCTCTTTTCCACCTCTTGTTTAACCTTCGAATGCTCAGAAATTTTTAAACGTGTTCAATTTTTTCCTTTACTACTTTCATATTATAGAAATCTAAAAGTTTTTCATAATTCGTGGTATAGTCGGGACAGATCATCATCTTTCAGCAAAATACCGTCTATTATTCTGCTTACCAACTCAATTTACTTTTTACAAACAACTAGCAATGTAAATTGACTCAAATAATTTCTCTATTATCTTATAGAGAATGAAAATAGGGGTTCATAATATAATACCATGATGATGCACCACAGGTAGAGTCAAAAACATTTTTTATGTGTTACATATTATTGCATCTGAAATTATGTGGCTGGTGATGCTTTTTTCCTATTGTTTTGATGGGGTTTGGTGCAGTCAGTTCCATCAAAACATTTTTACATATTATGCTATATGTGTAACTACCTAAATAACTAAGTTAGTAACAACTTTTTCTTCATTGTTATTATTACCTATGCATCCGTGTGTATGCGTTATATATATGAGCCATTTAATACAGACACGGCATGGCAGCTGCCTGCTAAAATTGAGTGTGTGGAGAAACGTACTTATTTACAGAGAGAAGGCAAGAGGGATAAGGTCATTATCTTGAAATAAAGGATTCACATGAGAATTAAGTCATTTTCTTTTCTCGTGCAAACTGCAAAGTAATAATGATAATGTTTGAAAAGTATGCTTCATGTTTCTACCGTGGTAATATGTGTATATATATAACATAACATACCGGCTTCTGTTTTATGGATGTTTCAACACAAATATAATTCGTTTCTAGATTACCTAAATGTTATTTAGCTATTTTCTGCTGAAAGGTTTGCCTCTTTTGCTCTCGTCATCGTATGATCATCAAAAAACCTTTAATTGACTCATGAAAAGTAAAAACATGTAGCGAAATTACATGGTGTATCCCTACCTCGTTGAGCAGCCTAAACTCACCTCCAAAAAATGTGATTGCTTTAGCTTCTCCATTGTATTCTTCTAAACAAGCGTGGTTAAGTGGACATATGTACATACATGAAAGTACAAACCGTTGCAATGCAATTTCAGGATGATGAGGCATTCATAATTTTTATATATAAAAAACTTATACTATATAGATTTCCGAAAGAAAGAAAATGATGTTCCATGCCTATTGTAATTCATGATTTAACGTGAAAAATATAATGTTCGAGTAAATAATAGTAAACTACGAACTGAGGTAATAATGCAAGCTCACTGGCCTGCTTCCTCCATTTTCACTCTCATTTTGATATCAGCATTAGTCGCACGAAAGGTGGGATGTGCTTAACAACATCTGTTCGTTGATAAACTTTAATTTCCCATTAAACGTTGAAATGAATAATTTTATGGGCCTAGTATCAGCATATTATATGTACATATATACGATTAGGCTCATTACGGGTGCACGTATATATTAACGTAATCGCTACCCCAACACTTGAAGGAAAGTTTTACCACGTTTAATTCTCAAAACTGCCTGTTAAAAAAGTAAATTGGACCAAAGGTCGAGGAAAAATGATATCAGGACAGGAGTCTCTTTTCTTAGAAACCTAAAAACACAATGAGTAAGTACCACCTGTATCATTAACAGCTTTTCCCAATTCATGTTCAGGTTTGAGCTTTTACTTGTTTCTACTTGGAAGTCTCTCGTCAACTATAAGCATCCCCTCTTAAAAGAAAATGTTAACACTATAGTTCCATTGCATTTAGGAGCAGTATAGTGGAGGAAAAAACTCATTTTAACTTCATATACTCGTAGGTATAATTGTGTGACTGCTTTCATGATACTTGATTATAGATAGCTGCTAAGAGCATTCCATGTTTCTGACAAAATAAGATACATGGCCTACTTTTATGCTGGAAGTCTAAGCAATCTTAGTGATAATACCATCTTTATCAAATCACTAATGCATGAAATTACTGTCGTTTCTATCTATACCTGTCTAACTTGCATGCGCCATCGTCACCATACTATCACACGTACCTTTCAGGGCTTATGCTCTTTTAAAGCTGTTATCAACACATTACATTAATTTTTATTTAAGAAACCCACAAAAAGAATCGTAATTATAATCTTAATGAGACTAAATATGCTTTGTGAAAAACGGAAGTGGGTGATAGCAGCTTGTGTAATAATACCTGTCATCATTTGACACTGGTAAATACTACGTATTTAATGATTGTTCTCTACCTAAAATTACTTTGGAGTTTTCCCCTAGTCTCAATCAGATTGTGTTTTTAGTGAGTGAGAGGAAATTTTCATTTTTGATAATAATCAGAGGGAGTAACGGGACTGTGACAATTTAAATCTGGAATTCTTGATACGAGTCCTCCACACAGCTTGTCATACCGATAGTGTGGGAGCTCTACCTTTCTCACTTATAGCGTGATTCATTCAGGGTATAAACTTTATTGTCATAAATACAATCTGATATAAAAAAATTACTGCTTGTGAACTCCATATAACATATGAACTCAACAGCTCACTCTAATACATATTACGACATGCTATAAGGTTTACTAAAAGTTGGACAGTAATAACTGGTAAACAGGTATTTATTTCGTTTCCTGAACATGTTAACCCTAAATTATAGCAACTCACCCCGTCTTTCTTGTCGCGTTTAAAGGCACCATGTAAGTACTCTAAGGAGACGTCGTCATTTTCATTCAACCACTGCATTACGAACGGCTCGAACCATCTAAATAGAAAAATACATCATTTTATTATTGGAATTCATGCCTTATTTACCAAAAGCTATGGCTCAACTTTAAAAACTGGGATGAAACCAAAGCACGCACATTTCCAAACAAGTCGAAGAGAAACTAAGTAATATTTTGATGAACAAAAATACAAGCATAAAGCATTTTAAATATGTAACATTTTGACTGCATATATGTAGCAGTATATAATTAACTTACGCAGGGTATTCAGGCACAGATCCCTTGTAGGGTGGCACTTCTTTCACATAATTATTGTAAAGCCATTTCACTTTGAAATGTAGATTCATGTAGGCGGAAGATTTGCACAAGCGATGCTGTTCATGTTCCTCCAACGCATACTTCATATCCACAGCAAACAAGCTCCACATTGTAGCTGCCGACAGCTGTCAGGAAAGTGAATGAAAGGAAATCATAACCAATTTTTCATCAAACCATCAATGGAATACGAGTAATTAATAAAGTAGGCACAAAAAACTGTCAGACGAAACGGCTTTTGACCAAAAATGATGTAAGCAAGGGGAAAAATGTAAAATACAGTTGGGAACATTTTTTATGGAGAAATGCAATTCAATGGGATACATTTTAGGAATGATCAAGGTTAACACCTCTACTTTCATAGGTTACGGTACCTGGCCTATATTGAGTTCCTGGGGGAATTGATTGAGCACAGGAGCGTAACTATTCTTATCTTCTTCAATAACGGATACTATTAAGGCAATAAGTTTGTGCCAGAAATCGACACTGTCAAGTCTTGGTCCATTGTCATCAGGCTCCCGTTTCGGTTCGTTTGGATCAACCTAGTATAAAAAATCATTTGATATATTTTAGTTCAAAGGCAATAAGTTTGTGCCAGAAATCGACACTGTCAAGTCTTGGTCCATTGTCATCAGGCTCCCGTTTCGGTTCGTTTGGATCAACCTAGTATAAAAAATCATTTGATATATTTTAGTTTAGAAACATCAAGTTTTTCATATTATGAAACATAAATATCTTCATGCAGAGAAAGTTATGTATTTGTTGAATCATATATATTAAGACAATACCAAATATGGAACAAATATTGTATGATATTTTCCAATTTGTGGAAATACCGTTCCCATCTTTTAAAAACATTGAACGTGTCTGAAAATGTCATTCGCTATGTTGTCCTTGAAGAAAAAGTACCACAATCTTACTCAAGTCACTAAACCATTCTGTACATTTTAGGAAAAGTGAAACGATGATAAATAATACGTATTTGTACATGTTATCTATGATGATACAATAAATTTTTCATTCATGGAAATACATAAAACATAAAGTGATAAAAGGAAAAAGAATCAAAATGCTGTAAGCCATGAATACGAGAAAACACAACTGGAGATAGAGAGATTGCCTTTTGCTAAATGTACATTTTTAAGAAAGGAAGTCAATAGTCAGTCAGTAAAACTTACAATATATATATGCAATAACAATAAAGTTATAAGTACTCCTGCACACCACATTGTATTGGAAACTTTTGCTAGCATAAGTAGCTGACAACTAAAAAACTCTTGATTTAGTGAAGCTAATAATGTAAAAAAGTGTGGCATATAAAGATGCGGAGGAAAGGAAAGAGAAGGAGAAATGATTTAGATTTAATGTGTCCGCTGATAGAAAAGGCAGAGTAGGAAGTAGAGTTGTGTAGTAGTACTACTGTGCTACTTCATATAAATATATTGAGTGAGATGGAAGAATTTTCTTTTGACATCTATCACGTATCTCAACGGATTAGTGTCGAAAAAGGAAGTCATGACGGTGGGAAACAGTATAATACATATACGTATATAGGCAGCCTTCCAATGGGGAACTATCTATATAGCCAGCTTACACATCCTCTGTTCTGACGTGTTCCCATATCTGTGATTTTTGGGATACGTAAGAAATCCTATGTGCATTTATGTATGTGTTTATATAAGAAAAAATATTATTGTAGTTATGCTAGATATACATTTATAAATATTTTGGAGGTCAAAGTGAACTGAGAAAGTTCTATAAAATATTGGGAGTGGTGAAACAAATCTGGGAAAAGAAATGGCTCTCTCCCTCCATGTATTGCATATATTATAAGTTCATATGTGAAAGTAACACGTATCTCAACGGATTAGTGTCGAAAAAGGAAGTCATGACGGTGGGAAACAGTATAATACATATACGTATATAGGCAGCGTTCCAATGTGGAACTACCTATATAGCCAGCTTACACATCCTCTGTTCTGAGGTTTTCCCATATCTGTGATTTTTGGGATACGTAAGAAATCCTATGTGCATTTCTTTTTTTATATAAGAAAAAATATTATTGCAGTTATACTAAATATACATTCATAAATATTTTGGAGGTCAAAGTGAACTGAGAAAGTTCTATAAAATATTGGGAGTGGTGAAACAAATCTGGGAAAAGAAATGGCTCTCTCCCTCCATGTATTGCATATATTATATGTTCATATGTGAAAGTATGTCGGTCACAATAATGGGCAATAAAAATATTATGCTAGTGAAGATGGGTCTCTAAGTTGAAACTTAAATTATCCTTTTAAAACGTAGATGACGGTGAGTGCATTATATTATAAAAGTAATTTCATCATACGGTTCGTCTCCATCCTTTTCTTTGTGACATTTTACTCTCTTTTCAGAAAATGTTTTTAAGACCTTTTTGACTTCTGTCTCGTGGCTTGCATACTATATAGGATTTTCATTTCAAAAAACTTGTTCAACTCTTGTAATGCTTAACGTATATCTCGCTGTTATGTCACAATACGTCTTTTTAGGAGATCGGTGCGCTCCGAATAAAATGTACAGAAAATTCATCATGGAGATGGAATGAAAAGTAGGTTCCTGTCATGTGTGGCACAGGCATAGGTTGAAGAGGAACCGGAGTAAAATATAAAGTGATGAAATAGGAACACGTTCTTTCCAAAATAGTTTTATGAATTTTCTAAGCATATAAGTCATACATGTCATGTGCTACTGGAAGTCATATTTTAGGTGGTGTAAATCCATTCTTCAAGTTTCCAAAATTTGCATTTGGTAACGGTTGGTGAAAACGATTGTTTCAGTTTTCATAACCACATTCAATGTAAATCCAAACACCTGGTAATATGTAAGTTTGTGTTTTACCTGGAACTCTCTGGAGTAGAGCTCGTAACAATTTTCAAAAAGGAACTGGTAGGTGGAACGTAGGCAAGCTTTTACACAATCCTTCACCACCGTACTCGCTCTTGGAGGACTAGACAGCTCTTGAACCTGTTTGTAAGAATAGAATTGGTTATTAGTCAATATATAGTTTAGATAATGCAATACAGTAAATACCTTACACTCCCAAAAACTAATTACGCATTATTTGCTCACAGCAAAATACTATAACCTTTAGGTCAAACAAACAATGCGTAATATTTTTCCACCCAGGGTGTTATCAATTACAGCAAAAGGGAAAATGGGCGCGCGGCAGTACAAGACACAAGCCATATATTTTTATATACACGTTTGAAAAAATACGCGATTGCCAGATTGCAAAATTAAATACAAAACACGAACCCTATCATCATTTATCAAATGCTGTCATTTTCCTGACATCTAAACTCAGCAGTTGGTGCGGGCAAGGAAAAGGATTTTACTTTTGTCCATTTGTACAAAACACACTCGAATAAATTTTACAAAGTTACATGTACTTCCAAATAGGTTTCGAATGCTTTCAAGAAATCCTGTCAAGGACCTATGCAAACAATAAAGGGAAAGACTTTCTCTCAGCAAGTGGCATTTGTATGCTACTATCATAAAGCATAGATCTATTGGAACGGAAACGCTACAAACTGGTCTACCACTAAAGCTTACTAGATCCTATTATTGCTTTCCGTACTTTACAAGTCGGAAACCTTATGCTGAAAATCGCAAAGCAATCAATGCCATACATGCCCTTACATTTTCGTTTGGTACCATGCATTAAAGATTTGAAGACTTGATTTCATGTTTGAGAAAATTCAAACATTTACACAGTGACTGTTGTGTTGTTGTCATCAACCAACATACAATTTTATGTGTGTGCATCAGCGCACCTAAAATCTCTCCACATTTTCATTCCCTCAAGGCGTAAACATTTTGTGAGTGCCTTTTTATGAAGAAGACATGCAAGAAACACGTTCCAGCCATCAGAGCCCAGTAGATTCGCTCATGTGGATTCAGTCAGTCTGTGGCTGAACTAATGTGATTTATCATCATCGTTCATCTCCGTCGTCGTCAGACGAACACCATACTTCTTGTTTCCTTTTTTATACGATAATAACACTAATAGCTGTAATATTATTGCTGTGCTTCATAACATTTCTTACTGCTACCTGATGCTTAAATTTTATACAAGAGCACATGGTATTTTTGCTGGTTGTAACTAATGAGAATTTGTATTTGTGCATATGTGTTTCACGCAACGAATTTCATCCACATGTTTCGTCTTCCAGGCAATACATAAAAGTTGAAATGCAACGCAGCAGGCATAAACGGTGATGGTGATTCTAATTAAAAATTCTGTTTGCTTACACTCACTTTTCCCTGAAGAAGATGAAGATGTGATATGAGCAACATGGAAATTACTGGGAGATATGGTAAATAATTATCCGTATTTGTTAATGGTCCCTTCTACCTTGCGAAAGCGGTCTACAATGTAAAGTGTGGGTGAAAAGCAGAGAGTCATCAAAAGATTTATTATTACTTATTTTAAGAGATGCCATTAGGAACAACTACAGACGTTAGTAGCAGAGAAAGAGTTCTTATGCGTTGTACAATAACTTCTCAAAACAGAGATATGTAAATTCCTTTAATGTGTTAGTAAAAACATAGTTCCATAGCGCAGAAACATGCATTTAACATTTTCGCAGTTTTCTACAAACATTAAAATACCCATCCTTTAATTTCTGTAAACTCAGCATATTTCCACGCGAATGATAATTAAGTATGTGCATAATAAAACGTAGTCCTCCTAATTCTGAAATCCTTTTATGGGCCAATCCAAACATTCTTTTGCCAGTGTGTTCAGAAAGCATAAATGCACCATTAGCGTGTAAGCGAAAAAACTCGAACCCGGGTAGTGGTAGAGGTGGCTTTTATATGCGTTGATGAATTTTGGGTCAATGTGACTTTTGAAGCGTAAAAAATGAAAAAGGAAATGAATGCTTATTTTCAGTGCAAGGCCAAGCCACATACGTTTGCGGTTGTTCTGTCTTTACTGGTTAAAATGAGATAGCTAATGGGAGAAAGGAACAAGTAGATATTTTAGCTTGGGCTGCTTTAAATGCTCATAATGTTATGCACACATCTTTTTTTTGTTCTTAAAAATACTTGAAACTAAGAAACTGCTAAAAAGAGAGTCATGTTTGCATTGCATATGTTTTAACCTATGATCTCAATCTGAGCCCTTCATCTTTGGTAAATATTGACTTATGTTATTGAGCTGAGCGCTGGTTACATGCATGAGATTTTCTCTAGAAACTCTCAACCATACGTATATCCCTATATGAAGCACACTTTGCACAAACAGGGATTTATTTTCATACCCATCTGAGTTTGGATTGCTTGGTCCTCCACCCCCATCTTTCTCTATTGCATGGTTTCTTGTTAGATGGGACGCAAATAATATCCTATGCATTATGCATGTACCAAAAGATAAGTTACAAATTTTTGGTGTGTACATGTATATATATGTGCTTATTGGATACTCCTTTTATATTTTCAGTCTTGGGTAATATAATAATATCTGTCACAAACCAAACAGTGAAATACTTTCTTTGGAGTCAATAACGTTCCATTTTCCAAATGTTTCTCCTACCGTCAACGACAACTAAAGGATATTTTTATGAAGATGAAAGCACGTTATGATGAAACCTGATCTGATACCGTATGTCTAACACGTTTCATCATACCGTGAGCCTCTATCTATGTTTATGTATATGCGTGTGAACTACATTGGAAAAATATACGTTCAAGTTGGGAAACGAGCGACTATGTTGTTGTAACTTGAAGCTCTCGATAAAAAAAAAGCCAGAGGTTCTCTGCATTACCCTTCACCATGACCCGAGAACCGGATATCACAATAAACTAAGTAAACAGAGAAGACGCAAAAACGGTAATGGATTCGGTTCATTGGGTAGGAAATGAAAACACCAAGTTTCAAGCTTCTTTTTCTTGATAATGGAAAGATTCTTGAGGAGAATGGCAACTATGAAGTTTTGCTGAGCAGCTTGCAATGACTTCACGCAATTAAGTCTGTCTGACTATGTATACTAGTTGCAGAGATCGGGAACTACAACAGATTCAATCCATTTCAACCATCTTCACTGTCAACTGGCATATTTGTTTTGTTGTAAGCCATTTCAATTAGTGTTCTTGTTTACAACTCGCAAGCGCAAAACAGCATACTAATTTTGCAGTTGCGAAACTTGGAAAAGGTTGTAAATACTCATTTATACATATAATAGTCATGCTGTAAACTAGCCACTTATTTTTTCTAATCAGTTAGAATTCCGACAGAATATGGTATGATGCACAGAATTGAATAAACCAATTAAATATTCATGGAACTTCTCTACTGTAATGGCATGCAAAGTATACCCACATTTTCTATTTTTACCAATGCCAACAGACAGTTCTGTGAAGATGTAGTTGAAATCGAAAAAATAAAACATCAAAGAGCAGTAAGATAACACCCCGGGAAATATATTTTACATTTAAGACTTTCTTTATATCTTTCGTGAAAGAAAATAATAACATTCTTTTTCAATTGCAATTGACTTGGGCTTACCTTCATACGGAAGAAAGTGATACTGGTAAGTAGGTCAACGGTAGACTTAAGATCCATCAGCTTCTCTTGACTCGAAGCAGGGAAATTATTACGGTACATGGAGAGGTCAATACGTAACGAGTTATGCAACTGGTCCAGCAGTTTTACGAATTTCTCTTTCTGTTAAATCAATACAAGTTTTATTGTAACACGTGCATAACCATACATGAACAGTTGTAAAAAAATCATAAACATTTTCCTGTGGGATAAGGCTGTTAACTAGAGAAATATCAAAACTTTCTCTTTATAGGTTACATCGGGTTTTATTACGAATAAACTTTTTAAAGTGAATCAAAGAGTTTCTTCTTTGAACCATAATACATACCCCAAAATTAGAAGCTGCAAAACGATCAGAGGCGGAGACAGCGGAAGACGCCGTTGTATGGGCATAGTAAGCGTTGATGTTGGCCAGAAGAGTACTCATCACAGCAGGGACACTGTTGCATAAGTATTTGGTCGATAAACAATGAAAGTGCCTGCGAAAGTAAAAAAGAAAAAAATCAGCGTAATCCTCCTTTCTCCTCTGCTCCACTTTCAAAGTGGTTTGGAAACGAAAATCCCATCATTTTTCATGTAATTTTCTTCCTTTGCAATCGCTGACAGGAAAATGCGGCATGCTTACTAAGTTTTTCTTTCATTTTCTATATATTTTTCTATCTTAACAAATACACAAGATTTCTGAGGAATGCTTTTGAAACGTAATAAGATTCAAATTCTTTAAATAAGTAAAAAGCTTGGGTTACATAAACCCGTTTTTAAGGACTTTGATACAACTTTCAAGTACGTCATTGTCACAAATGTATAATAAATCTTATACCAGACTTCCTCCTTCTTTAAATCCTATATAAATTCTCCCTTTGAGCGAATTTTGCAGCCCTATTTGCTATAATGTAACGTATTGCAGACACAAGTTGCTTGTAAAGTGTGGTCGTAAACTAAGATGTTTCTTGTTATGGGGGAAATGTATAGCTCTTGTTTTCACCAACAAAGTATACATGCGCTTTAATGTATTGTTCACATCTTATATAGCATTCATGTAAAGACTATAAAAATAGTCTTATTTTGTGGAGTTTACATTCGTAAATATTGGCATTTGCAATGAAGCGGATGCATCACTGCTGCTGCATCAACTCTCATCTCTTTTCCCTTACGTTCCTCTACTTTTCTTGAAAACAATAGTATTGTCAGCGACGGCTTCAATTTGCTTATCTGCATCTTTTTGCATTTATTATACAAAAAAGCCACACTATGAAAAATACAAGCCATCCCATATCATTTGCTGCATTTGGTCATATATGGTCATGCATATCATGATGGTCATCTTTACGCTAGCATATATAGTCTCAAGTGAATCCTATTTACGAAACTTTCTCCTTGAGTAGAATACATCTGACGGTTGTTGGCTTGTTTAGCCTAGTGTCGAGTAACGTAAAATGCGACACTAGCAGGAGCCGTCAGCGTCAGCCTAATCTGGCTTTACGAGCCCAACCGCATTATCTACAAGAAGAGGAAGAACTATAAGGACACTTAAATTCCCAGAAAAGCCTTCTAAGAATTTTAGCAAGGCAGAAAATGAAGTCTGGTTATCACTGTATGCTTTTTACATACAGCTAGAAAGAGTATTGAAATACACCCTTTAAATTTTTATACTTTTTAGCAAAAGCATTTTTATTTTTGTTGAAATAACTTGCAGCAGCAGAGATATTGATGGCGCCTGCTGAGTGAACATAAATTGGCTTTAGAGTAAAAGGTGGCTGCTCCCCACGCAAAGAATCATTTTTCTATCTGTTCACAAATGCAACAGAAACTTTAATGTAACATAGATGGGGAGAAGACGAGATGATGAAAAAAAGCCTTACGTCATGGCTTGATAAATGGACTCGATTCCGTATCTCATCGCGAATTCATCTACAATTTCTTGGCCTGGATCTTCAAAGTAGACTTTCCATGCATCGTCTCCTTTAGAGCTTGGCAAGTTCATCATGCCAATTTGAACTTCACACAGATGGTGGAACAGGTTTTCGTGAAGGCAAGTGTATTGAACGTGGTATGGGGCGACCTGAAAAAGGAAATTATTAATTTATAGGATAAATTATATAAATGTTTGATGAATGTTTGTTATTTATTTGTATATGTAATTAAATTTCATTTATACCTTTTCTTCGCCCTTGATCTCCACACTTATGTGAAGGCGGATGGCACCAGAAACGGCCGATTTGTCAGTTCGCTTTTCCAGATTGTACCAAACATCCATCTCACCGGATAACGTTCTCACCTACGTAAATGAAGCAATAATTAGCTGGCTTAATTTAGCTAATCGATGTACTACGGCAAGGCTATGCTTTGTCAAGGGAATGTTAGTCTACAAAACAATTTACGTCCAGACAAGGTGTGGTAAGGATGTATATACATAAAAGTACTATATCTAAAAATGCACAGTATAGCTTTAATCAATTCGCTCATTAATAATCCGGAGACATCAATGGGACTTAACTTGTCTTGATTTGGAGTAGGAATGCAGCACAAGTTTACTTTGTGTTCCCCAAGAGAGCCCCACAATAATGGGCACAATTAATCCCATAAGACTAATCCATTAGATAAGTTGTCACAATTCACTCTCTCCGATTACGAATGAAGAAGGCGGATTAAGTGTGTCAGGGGTATATAGGAAGCCATTACGAATCTAATATATCTTGTTTGGATCTGGGTCCCTCACACGATCCCATTATATATTTAGATCACTTCAAAAACTGGATTATATTGTAAGTTTGTCACTATTTCCAACATTAACGTACACTTTTCCTTACTTTCTTTAAATACTGGAATAAATCGTGATGATACGTAGCTTTTGAGATACACGCGTTTACAGATTTTCTTGGGATTTTCCATAAATAGTAGGATTTCAAGTCTAGTGGAACTTTACCAGCCAAAATACGACATAGTTCAACATTATTAAATTGTTAAATTATTTTAGTAATAGACAGTGCTTAATATTTCCGGTTTCGCATTGATTATATCAAAAGGTTAAAAATCGTTCGTAACGCATGTACATTCATACAAATGTCGGTTTCTGAAAACTCGATATGGACATACAACTTCTAACAGAGCTCTTAAAAGAGAGAATTTAAGGTCATAGCAAAATCTACCTATTGGAAAGCTTTTAGAAACAGTGCTCTTTCTCAAGTTTCCGTTTTTAAGCCTAGAAGGCAAGGTCGTCCATGTTGCCTCACTGAATGTTCAAAGATATGAATGAAATCACGTTGTACGACCTAAGGGCAAGCAGTCCCTGTCGTGATGTGATTTTCAAAGAATTATTTCTAGAGCTGGGATAAAGCAGAATAAAGCTCAAGAGTTACATTACATAAAGAATGGAACACGTACCTCGATAATAGTCTGTCCAAGAAAGTCATCAGATTCCCTTGTGAGTTTTTGGCGTAATTTCGACTTGAGATCGTTATCTTCATCCCAGACACGGACTTTAATTCGATCTGAGGAATTGTGGCACTCACTTTGAATTGATATGACAAGGAGAAAACAAGTTTTAGATCGTTATTCATAGTTGTGGTAGCCTTGAAAGAGAATGCTTAACTCCTTTGTATACTTTCCCTGATTTTTTAATGAATAATTCATGAGATGGTGACCGTTACTGTGTCCAAGGATGCCCCGAAAGATTAACCAGCGTTAGGGTTACTTTTCTAAATAATGTTAATACTGTGATAGCCGGTACAAAAAATTTATACGTTTATTCGAACACAATTTAACCAAGTCACCATCCCACTTAAAAAGCTTAAAATAAAATAAATTCAGCATACTATTTTCCTTCCTTCTTAATAATAATGAATCAAAAAGTACTTTGCATAATGCCAATGTTAATAATCTACCACTAGGAGAGTATAAAAATATCAGACTTACAAATAGAACTTTTCGTTCCATACTGGATTCAACTCTTGTGGCATAGTTCTGGTCCTCTTCTTGACTTTCCCTACTTGGACGGTAACGTATGGATCCGAAGTACCACTCTTATCCTTGGCAATCAACCCTTGGGCGCAAATTACTACAGTAGATCCCCAAACGATGACATGAAACGCAGCATCACATCAGCCATGATTTCAGAGGATACACGGCATGAAGAAAGTAAGGTGTAGCACATCAAAGGAAAAGGCGATGAGAAAAACAATCCGGAGGCACACAACATCCCACAAATAGAAGTTGTTTTTTAAACGCCACGCATCGATGTGTTATTTTTGGTTTGAGCGAGAGAAAAAGGTAGAAAAACAAGAATATATGCCATTAGCTTTATCTTCATTTTTGTCGACATTTCAATTTGCACCATAATGGGAATGAACGAATACATTTGGGGGACAAGTAACAAGGAGGAAAAAAATATAATGAACAGTTTTTTAAAAACAGAGACTACATATATACAACACTACTACTACACAACAAATACTTACATATATGGCTACATTTAGTATACATATATATTTATTTGGTTTATAAACAGCTACGCAGAAAGATGCAGGCTACTTTATAGACAAACTTGTTAAAATTGCAAAGACTTGCTGCAAAGATAGAGAGAGAGAAAGGTCTGGGAAATGTTACGGGGAAAGGGGTAAAAACATTGGGCTTATTATTACTTTCCATTGCCTTTTTAGTAATTTACCTACAGAGCTGGTTGCAATACAAACTACTTTGTTTATAGCTTTGAAAAAACTAACGCTAACAACAAACAAATGTCTACGCTATCTAAATAGGTAATTTTAAATATTTATGTATGTACCACTACGATAGTTTAACTTGGCATACATAATTTGAAAGTTGGAGATGTGATGTGATAGTAGTTTGTTTGTGTGGATATTCATTCATTCCTATATTGGATACTAGTATTATTTAACTTACTATCACACGCATTAGCAAAAGAATTACTACAAGTTATATTTTCACAAAATAGGATTTTTCAACAGTAATATATATTCTGTTCACGTTTACTCCTTTTTTTCTAGGAAAGAAAGTTTTCTATAGTGTTCTCCACCTCCGAGTATGGGGAACCAACTTGCTTTTTCCTTTGTTTCTTCCACGTTCTCTCATAGTTTGTTGCTACCTAGATGAATCTACTCTACTGTTATGTTAACTAGCTAAAAACGAAATATACGGATTATAAGCAAAATAAAACTATGATTTTCTACATTTTTCATTTTTGTAAAACTTGTTTGTGCAAGAAAGAGGTGGAAATGGAATGAAAGAAGACTTCACTTTACGTTGAACTCATTAGTAAGAACTCTGTTTGTAAAAATAACTGGAACTGAAGGAAAGTTTTTAAATGTAAAAAGTGCATTACGTATGGTATATATAGTGAGTCATATGTAAAGAGTATTCGGAGCCAGCCAAAACATTATAACAAGGCTTCCTGTGAATTTTCCACAGGAAATCAACTTTTGGTGCATAAAATGCCTACCAGTTCTTTCTATTTAACTTTTGAATGTTGTGTAGACTAGATTTCATATGGAAAAGACGAGTTAAATGTGTACTCGGGTGTTTTCCGATTTAGACAATTTTTGTCTCTTGGTTTTTACATGCATCGTGTAAAAATTACTTCATATGTATGTTTAGGTATTTCATGAACCAAGTGTTTAACAAAAGACCACGGATACTTTGAGGATAAAAGAATGTGATGGCAAAAAATTAAACTATGCTTCAACTGCTTGATTCCTACTTCATGTACGGCAATTCGTAAGAAATGGCCCGTGGAAAGAGAACTAGAAAAGAAAAAGCAACATTAACTTCCTTTCATGCATGCGTAGGTACAAGATGCAACGTTTCTTATGTGTACATTTGAGTAAACCCAGATTCATTCTCACACAAAAAGAAATTGCATACATACAGCGTGAGGAAGACGAAGGCGAGTGAAAGAAGCTCTGACTTTCTTTCTATACACGCTGAAAAATGCTCACAAGTGCAAGTACAGCTTTCTCTTTTTTTTCATGAACATTATTACAGCAAGAAAATTTGCATTTCGCTTTCTTTTATTGCATTTCTGGATTAGGCTAGGGATCTCATCTGTCATCTCCTATGTGCTCTAGGCAAAAACCCATTTTTGAACTACACTTGATACTATACATTATCTACGTACTATTTCAGCAACACAGCAACAGCTCCCATTTAAGGTCTCCATCCTTGTATAATGCAAGCATTATACATACATACCTAAGTATGGGGAAAACTTCAGGGTGCGAAAAAGATGCATCATGAAGAAACAAGGTAAATAGATACTGCTGTTGTTGTACAAAGTTACAACAGAAAGCTCCGAATGGCCCGTATTATCATGCACACTAGCAAAAAATACAAGGGAGACAATACAGCAGGGTGCTATTTTTACTGGGACAATGTTAGTTCATACATGAGAACAAGACTTTTAAAGCAAGATATAGCATATAGCCCAGGCACTGTTTTGTTTGACTTTGTGTTCTGTGTCATCTTCTATCGGGAGAGTAGAAAAAAGCGAGCAATGATAATCTCTAGAATAATTGTCTAGGGTAGCATTCTCCAGTGTGACATTTGTAGCGCTTGATGCTGGCTTTTTAAGTGAGCATAGAGAAAGTCTCCTGAAATACACCATTCTTTGTTTGAGATTGACATGAAGATATGCGGAAATTCAAACAAAATGCTTGTGAGCATTCTGAGTAAAGTGGTTATTAAAATCAAGACACAATTTAAATTGTGATTATATGTAATTCTGTGATTTTAAGAAAGGAATGTTTATGCACAAGTTAATTTAAATTAAATTATGGTTGTGGGTGTAATGAACATGCTTCTGTAGGTAATTACTGCAGTGTTTCCAATTTGTCCTTTCATGAAATCCTGTATGTATTTGTACATATATG
>JAHZNG010000960.1:0-23126 GCA_027744375.1 Orchesellides sinensis
AAGTTGTGTAAAAGTTTTTTCTTGATGTGTGTGGCAATGTCCTTGCTGAAAGCATTTTTATGACAGTTTGTGACAGTTTCTTCGAGTGTCTATAACTTTCCAATTAAAATATCATGTTGTATTGATGAATTGTATGCGAAATTATGATTGGTATTTATGTAATTCCTCTATATCAGACTGTACGTCATGTATGAAAATGACGGTTCATCATTAAGACTCATATTGCAATACCATTTAACAGGACAAAGGTTGACGTTAAGAAGACGTTGACGGGATTTTAATGCTAACTTTATAGCAATTGCATACTTACACATGATAATTACATGTGTTTAAGAAGACCATTTGCTGTGTGCCTTTTGGCATCAGCTCTTGTATTCCTAAATGTGGCCAAGTGTGCTGCTTTTGCGCTAAGCACAAAACTATATGCGAAATAACAGTTGGTTAATTAATGGACGCCATGCACAATTTACGAAACACCCAAAGAAAGTATGAAGTCCTTAGATTTTAATTCTGAGCAACAAGATAGGGGATATTATCGAAGTAAATGGTTTTTCCCAGTTTACAAGAATCTAGCATAAACTTCCAAGTGAGATCTTGTGGACGTTTCATTCTTTGTTGTTACAGTTGACAGTTCCAAAGATTCTTTCGGATGTAAACATAACCCAGCAAGGCAAACGGATATCTCAGCTAAAGTTGTGAAATCAGCCAAAAAATCTCTTGAGAGTTTTCTGGTACAAACAACTTGAAACATATAACCTCTATTACTACTCAGCAGTGCAGTTTTTTAACAAAAAACAGTGAAAAGTGAGTACGTTATTAAGTTGACTGCATCACATAATCTTTTGGTAAGCTACCCCCATTTAAGAACACTCATTCATCATTGAATTCACTCATGCATGCTTGCCATCATCATAATATCAGTTTCAAATGATATTCTGCGTAAAAAACATTAAAGGTCGACAGATATTTTCATACATACTATAAAGTAAGAAGGAGACTCACACAGTGAGAATCTAGAGCGCATGGATTCCACTACGGCTTCAAAACACATTAAGTAAATTGCTGTGTTCCAGGAAGGCGCACTTGCCCCAGCGCAGCAGCGGTCTGGTTTCTTATGGCGTTCATTGTCACTCAATTCCTCCCAGGCAATGATACTTTTTTTTCGTTGCTATCTTTTATTCTCAAGATTCCGCCTGAAATTTGATATTCAAGCGTTTGTTTGAGGTTGGAGTAATGCATAGGTTAAGGTAGGAGACAGTCAGATATTCTCTGTACTGCCAAATGACGTGCTTTTATGTATATCTTAAAGATACCGATAACTGTTCAAAGGATTGGTCAATACATTAACATCAATTTTATATTCGTAATGTTTTATTCAAGTCATTATTTTGCATCCGGTGTGTATTTATCGTAATACAAGGAAAACCTTACTATTTTGATTTTACAAAATATGTTTATATGGTTAACTGTTGTACGTCCAAAGGCACGACGAACGTAAGCAAAGTTTTAAATTGTAGCAAAGTCCAGTACTGGTTCACAAAAATATATTTTTCCGGCTTGTTCAACAACAAGCACAAGTTTATTACCTCAAGGACTGTAAAGTTCTGTTGGCTGGCAAGTAAGAAATAGAAGAAGTGTATATATTTTAGCTATGTACCCAGAATTTGAGAAGAACGAAAGGAAGTTTTAAAGCTTATTATGGAATAATGGAATTCTTTTCCTAGGAACCACTAGGGTATGGTATATCTTGTACAGCCACTTTATAGCGAGGGTGTATGTTGTTCCACTTCTGTTGTCATATTACATTTGAGATTTGGGTTTCGCGACGTACGAACGTGAGAGATATAAGAGAAGCAATATGAGTTATGAGTGCGTCACGTATGTATCTCTGAAGAAGAAGGATCCTCATAAAAATTACCCTTGTATAAACGGTACACACGTTTAAATTGTGTATATTATGTGAATGCGTAAAGTATAATAATATCGGCAGACACAATATTATACTAATACTCTAGTTCAGTGTCACCCTCACAAACCATAAATGCCCGAAACCCTTCATCTTGATCTCTCTTTGTTCTTTCCTGTTTTGCATCATTCATTCCAAGAATTTTGTGTAGGTATCTTACCGATTTATGGGAGAGGATGAAAATGTACCCGACATTTTTTTCCAAGTGCTTTACAATTGAATGATGCACATGCTTAAGTACATCAGAGTAAAGTTTTTTTGTTGGGTTGAGTAGTACATAGTTTGATTTTCTGAATTCGTTGAACGTTAAGCTTTCTGCCTGCATTAATAAATTTTATAAGATTTTCTTCATTCAATGCATGTCGAGTACTTCCGATGATAATAATAAATAATTGAATGATTAACGGATGCATCATGTAAATGTATAACGTAAAGTCGGCTCTTCTGTATTACATTACATGAATGTATGCAGGCAGAGTGGGAATGTAATGTTGGATTAACAAGAGAGTCAAATAGCACACGGTGTAATATCCACAGCCTAAAAATTCGCTAATTTTGTTTCTTAATGTGATGTTGGCTACATGACAGATAATCATATTATATATCGTTGCCGTTATGTATATGTCATGTTGGGAAGATAATAATGCATGTAAAGTCAAACGTCCCATCAAATCATAATGCTTTGTGGCCTCGTCCCGACTTCACTCTTATATCTATGTGATTAGTTTATCCTTATCATATCAGTTTTTAGGGTAAACATTAGACAGCGACAAATGAATGAGAACTATGAGCTGAGAAGATACAACTGTATGGCATTACGGCTTCCTATGCACCATGTGTGCTTTTTACTTAACACAACAGCGTTCTTCTTTTATTAATAATAATCAATAACTTGTTTAAGCATTTTTGCGGGTTTCAAATGGAGGCAAAGAGAATTGTAGTGTAGTAGTAATTGAATTCACAATAAAGAGGTGAGAAATCGTGGGCTACAGGAAAAGGTGATATTGGTGCAATAAAAGTGTGTGTACTGAGATTTTTACTTTAGGGAGCCATGCACAAAATACGGGAAGTATGTATGTAAATCAAAGTTGTGGTCGTATTATACTAAAGTAATAAATAAATTACTTGTATTGCGATAGGGAAAAATATCATAAGATTTATCTTTTTCACAATCAAGTCATTTTTGTGCCGGGGTGAAAGTCATCTTTTGATTTAGGCGACAATTAATTTAATGGGGTTAACCATTGTGCCCTCCGATAAATAAATTTAGGCTAAACTTTCCTTATTTCTCTACCAATACATGCTAGTAATAAGGATAGCAGGCAGAATAAAAAATATATATACATATGACAGTGGCTATAAAACAGTAACGTTTAGAAAATCAAATTAAGTACGAATCACTATGAATATGATATCCCATGATAGGATCTAATCATAATCCAAATGAAGGGAACTAGAAAATCCAATAGTACATAGTAGCTTACCAATGCTGTTTTCTGTACCAATGGATATTCCTGTAGTCAACTAAACTTATTCGGCTTCTAATCAGTTCCTTGAATAACCACCATATCTTGTTTGTGCAACGGTTGGTGGCTAATACATATACCGCACAGTAACAACAGTGAGAACCCTGCCCCTTTATCATCCAGTTCATTTGGGACGCTAACTTAAAACCATTCATTTCCTTTTTATTAAAACTAGCAGGAGGAGAAATCAATAAAGTGGTAAAAATAAATCGGAGTCTGTCACACACATTAGCATCCGTTACTTAGTTCTATAAATAATCTTTTATACTCTAAACCCATGTACCCAAGCAAGCCCAATCGTTTAGCGTAGGCATTGTAAAAAATGATCAGTTATAATTAAACATTATCGGTAACCACATGCCGAACTCATTGTAATAACAACATAACAGTAGAATAATGCTCATTTATTAAAAGCAGTGCGGCGGACTGTATTTATAGGATTTGTATTTGATTAAGATGTGGTGACGTGACATGGCTGGTTGGCATTTACATCGTGCGGTGACACTTTTTATAAAGAACCCAACGCCGCAGCGATTGAGTAAGCAGTTTGTTCTGAGAATCAAAAGCACAAGCCAAAACGAGTAATGAACATAGTTGGATGCATGTTCAATACATCTTAGATACGGGCAAGGAGGAGTAGCAAGACGGAAAATATGTATGAGCAACAGTTAAGATTATAATTTTGTTGCCGTTGCACTATGAAATAAATACTTAATGTAATGACTGAATGTCGGCCGAATTCCTTTTCCAGCTGGTTAGTATAAATATGCATATAGATTCGGAAAAGAGGTTATAAGGCCTACTATAAGGTTCTGAATGGTGAATCTGAGTAAGTTTTGAAGATATATATATTTATGCATAATTATAACGAGTAGATATAAGGTTATAGGATGCATAATGTACCTAGTAGTTTTGCGGTGATTCAAATATACATATAAGTACGTGATGTGCCCATCTTAAATGAAATTTGGCATTGGCATAGATTATAGTTAAATGGATGTTGCTAATTTGTGATATCTTAAACAATTAGCAAGACAAGTTTAATAAGCCTGTAAAATTTGTTTTGATAGAAGCTATTTTCATTGCATATGCTCAACATATTTTAAAGTCATGCATGAGAAAAGTTGGGCAAAATGACGACTAAAGTTGATTAAAAAACAAGAGATAAAAAGCGCTTGGGATATAAAAATAAAGAGCACATTTATGTTTAACATTTATTATTTGTTATTTTTTGGAATAATTTCTAGAAAATGCCGCATGTGAGTGCGGGAAGTAGTGCCAGTGCAAGCACTAGTGGTGGTGCTAGCTCTGCCGCATCGGCTCGGATCCGGTCCGAGGATCCTAATGACTGCGATGAGGTCAAGGTATTCAATTATGCTGAGGAAGAAGGAGAAGGAGAGCCTGACGATGTCATCAACGAGGATAAAAGGGATCTTATTCGAGCTACGGAATGTGATCAGGTAAGGATTTTTCATGTTAGTACAAAACCCCTTTTTTATTATTAAACTATCCTTCAACTCAATTTCCACGTTTGGTTATTTTCCGCTCCTACTAATTGTAAATACTTAAGACAAGAGGCAAACATCAATTTTCGTTTAGCAGACAGACAACTAATTACAAAGCCCCCTTTTTCTATGCAAGAGCCTACTTGGTGGATTTACATCACTATCGCCTTATCTTTTAATGTGTCTAAAGGAGGTCCTAATAAATTATCCTTCATAATTTATGTTTTCATTGTTCTCCAGGCCAGTGTCCTATTTCATTTTCAAACAAATGCTTCCATGCATGCATGCATGCCTTAACATTACTTTTTAAGATTAGATAGCTCTTTTTGATTCATACTTCAATGCAGTGTTTTGTTAAGCGCGGTTATACTCGCTAATACAATATGCTACAAGGAGTAGCACGCAAGACCTTTAGAGAGAAATAGTTCCTTTGAGATTCCATTTTATTCCAGTAGTAGCAGCAACAAATGGCCTCTTCTCTAACATGTTGGGTGCATTTTTATGTATTTTGTTTATGATTTAACATATTTGTAAAGTCACTGATACATTGTATAAATTCCTGACGCACACCATATTGTTTGGCGAATTCATCCTAACATTACATTTATTCCATCTCTTCATCTTATGATTCAGTTGAAATAGAAAATGTCGCAAATGGAAGTACATATCAGTTTCAAAAGAATGTATGTAGGTAACAACGTACACGTACATGCATGTCATAACGTAAGGTGTCTCATTATTACGGGTGAATAGGTTAGTTGATAGCATTTTGAATAATATAATGAATCGACTCTGAAATGCAATTGTATCAATTTCATGGCCCACAGTTTGCACTCTTTTCAACCGTAATAAAAGCAAGCTTGATAGAGCCAGGTGTCAAGACAAAAGATCTGAAAGAGAAAAGCGACCATGAATACGATCAAAGTAAAGAAGCCAGCAATTGAAAACTATATAACGCTATCAAATTAACGTTACAAGCTAAACACTATACTATTTAAAAGTAAAATTATTGTTTCACGGTTTCACACAGACAGTATAATTTCGTAAGGATATAGACTAAGCATGAAAGTTTGATAATGAAGAACGTATCAGGATAGTTGAGATTGAGATCAAGATACTTTTAGCAAGCTGCCTATTGACGGATTACTAATTCATATGCAAATTCAAGACACGTTGTGACTTTATTTAGTTAATATCACTCGGAATTTCTGTATCAAACATCTCTTTAATTAATTTAACGCGTACTCAAATTCCTGTTTAAAATAAAAGTAATATATACCTTTCGCCTGTTTACCTACTACTGTTACTTTTAACTATTGATGTATAATTGTCGATCGCTTCTACGTTTTAAATATTATATGGAGTTTGCATGCCGACTGCATCCTATGTCGCAATTGCTTCTTGTAAAACTTTTTTGTTGTAAAATCGTCTGAAAAGGAAGTCACACATGAAATAAGACAAGAAGGTCTGTTGTTCTTTTTGTAATACCTATGTATGCATATATGTCATGTTATATATATTATGTAAGGTACCCTAAATAAAAAAAAACAAAAAAGACTGTTCTACATTGTCATTTTATTGCTCTTCTTATTTTGAATAATTCTGTGGTAGCGTGTAATGCAAGCCTGTTATGCAACACATGTGAACACTGTTACATGAAACCGTTTCGGTTGTTCTTTCTCGAGCATATATGTAATTTTTATATATCCAAAAGGAAAACTAACAGACATTGCTCGTATTATTAATAGAAATGAAACGACAGGAAAACAAAATCTAGCAGTGGTTTGTTGAATATCAAAACTGGATTGGTACAACAAAGACAAATTAAGCAAAGAAATCTTGTCATTTTGATATCTGATGGTATGCTGTGAATACAAAGCGACTTTGCTTTAGCTTAACTCTTTAATCGTAAACAAGAGTTTGTGGAAGGGTGATGGCAGTTGTGTATATATAAAAGCTTAAACTTGATTAGTCTTGATTTTAAGGATTGTACACACTTGATAATGACTGTGTGATGAGACAAACGAAGGTGTTAATGACCACACCAGTTTACATGGTCAGTGTGCAAGCACAATGCTTAATCCATACAATTTGGGATGTCTGCAGATTTATGATGTATGTGTGAGCGGATTTTTATAGGAATTGTCTAGCTTCTTGAAATGCTGCCAACTAATGCACAGTAAATAGTTAAAACCAAATGAAAATATATTTTCTCCCAAGATTTCCATATTTGTTTACGCACGACTAGACAAATGATTATAAATTCTCGTATCAGACTCAATCTCAAACTATCATCTCAGCTTAAAGGCCTGTGAATTTTCTGAAACCAGATGCCTTCTGTGTCCGTCTGTTATTGTAATGCTATAACCACTTCTCTACTACTGTGTCCGTCTGTCTCTTAAGTTTTTATATTTACATATAAGATGATGGAATGGTTAACCTCGTAGTGGAGTAATATGTAGTTATTATAATGATGTTGAATTGAAAGCAACCACAGATATCCAATCATACAGGAACATTTATTTTATCAACATTGCAGTGGTAATGACTGTTTTGTTTACGTTTGCATCATTGCGTTTATTTGTCCGTCTGTGGTTAAAAGATTATCATCCTCTGTTTCAGACAAGATGCAAATGCGTGATTTTAGCTTGATATGTAACATAAAAGTGCATCATGAGAATGTGGGGTCATGTAAAACTGGAGTCTTCATTGATCTTTTTGTTACTGCTCTACAAAGAACCATGAAATGAGACTAATGTAGTAAGTAGGAAAGTCAGTTAAGTATGGCCTTGTTTTCCAGTCATGAAAATTGAAACCTGTATGCATTCATGAACCTGCTCATCTGTCTGTCGCGATCTGCATTATTTTGGACGAGGGAAAAAGAGGAATGTCATGTAGGGAAGGAAAGGAGAGCAAATACCTTGAGATGGAAATAAGTACTCGGAATGGTGTCGGTGATTCATCCTCCAGGGTGGGCTGACAGTGGCAAAATTTTACGTGTTTGGATGCAACTCCTGAAACGTTTCAATACACAATGCGTTCTACAGCGATATTACAGAATATGCATTCTTTCCTTCCATCCGTGTAGTCAAAAAAATCTGTAAGTCGTCTGTAAAAAGTGGGACATGACGGCAGGAATGAATCTTGATTGTCCCGAAAAGGAAGAGATATTTTTTGTTTGTTTCAGTCTAAGTAAAACTAAAAGCAGCCCGAGTGTTCACTTGCATTTAAAAGTTAAAAAGGATTTTTTGTATGCATTTTTTTGGCATTTAACCGTCAGCCTTGGCAGTCTCTTATTGAAACATACCCCAACACTTAACACTCTTATTAGAATGTAAAGCATGATCTCAAAAACTCTTTTGTTTCTGGTTTAACAACTCATTAAATCCACAGTTAATAAATATGAAAAACAGCGAAAAGCTCCCAGAAAGCTAGCATGAGTAATGGATCATGTTGTTATCTAAAATCATCTTGAATAATACCAGTGTATCGTGTGGTCAGTTATTAAAAGAGGTCTTGCCATGCAAATCCACAAGCGTGCAGTGTAGCACGGAGAAGACATGCTTTAGCTTCATGGGAGTTAATGAAATTAATAATATTAATAATAACAATACGTAGGGAGCAACAGCTGTAAACAGAAAGACTGAGAAAGTACAAGGAGGAAAATGTAGTCACTGCATGCGTTTAATATATATTATTTTTAAGTTGATAAAATCCTGCAGAGGTGGGAAATAAAATAAATGAGAATCGAGTCGATTAGTTCCGCTCGTGAATTCAGTCAAGGATGTATGCAGTAAAATGAAGTAATAATAAAACACAATAAAATGTCCCTGTGTTAGTTATAACCATAACTTGTTAAGCAAGGCATACATAGCAGCTAACACACACAGAATATTACATCACACGTTGGTACTTGAGACGCCTAAACATATAAATTACATATTAAGCATTAAAAACGGTAGGAGAGTAAGAAAGAATTTTCTAGTTTACTTCTGTTTTTGTGGAAAACATTGCTTGCATACTTTTTCATTGAGCGGATTTTATTTGATAAAAACCTTTTCACTGAAACTCACTGACTCTGAGCGGAGTTTATGTCTTAACACTCAACTTTATTTATTGCAAAGAACGAAAAGCTTTTTGCTGTTCTCTTTTAGCGCAATGTTTGTTTCTTGATCCAATTACATGAAAATGACTAGTTTTAATTAGATGTTCAGGAAGGAGGAGAGAAGCAAAATGAAAGTTTATGCCAACTGGAAATGTAGTGTGTGGCAAATTAACGCAAACGCAGAGTCTCAGACTGCACAAAAGTACCATCGGTTGAGTATTGATAATTTACCTTTTTTGCTAAGCCTGCTTCCGGACTTACCACCTAATCGGATACTGCTGCGATTCATTATTTTTCAGAATACTATTTAAACGTTCATGATGAAATCTTTTCCTTTATTGACCTTGATCAAAACTTTCCCTGTGCGTTAGTGGATTTANTTTTTCAGAATACTATTTAAACGTTCATGATGAAATCTTTTCCTTTATTGACCTTGATCAAAACTTTCCCTGTGCGTTAGTGGATTTACTTGTTTATGCTAACTTTGCATATTCCATTAGTCTTCGAAATTTCTTGGAATATTGAATACACGTAGCACGTAGTTAATGGATTTTGCTGAAACGGAGCATGTTATATAATATAAATATGAATTATTTTTGATCAGTTTAAGTAGGTTTAAAGAACTAAAGAACTGCATGTGTCAATGAATTTAAATGGTGTTTCAGGAATTATGCTTTAAGTCAGTACAAAAAAAATTTTGTTTTTAAAACAAAGAGTATCATTAATGTATATATTACGTGCATTTTCGTTACACAATGTTATAATTTGAATATTTTTGTTTACAGAAGGGTCGGCTCAGCCCACCGTTTTCAGGAGGGGGACACTCTACTGGAGGTTACACATCTCATAAAAACGGGCATGCGACTCGTTCAGATCCTCCATCAATATTTGGTAAGATAAATGTTTCTCTTTTTTAACGTAATTATCATAATTAGACTAATAATTGCACCTTGACAGGAAAATTACAGCTCACCATGTAGTTTGGCTAAGCCAACTTGATGTAGAGCTGCAAAGGTGGCTAACTAGAATCTAATACAGGGTTGTGAAGAAAAAACATTTGACTTCTGTTCTGTAACCTGTTTGACTTGCATTCAAATGTATTCAACAGATGCTCCATTTATATGCATAAGAATCTGCCAACTGGAATGCAATCTTATTTTTTGTTACACGAAGATATTTGTAGGGGCATATTTCTTTGGAAATGTACTCCAACAACAAGGTAGGCTAGCGGTCATACATACATATATATAGTTTACATTCGCAGTATAAATTCGGGTTACACTATTGAGGTGAGTAAAAGTCATGTTGTTTGTATAAGGCATTGCTATTACATTGTTTGCAATGAGGATAGTTCCATGTGTTTGTAGAAAATAATGAGCTGTAGAACGGAATGAACGCGTACACCTGCAGCTTGAAGCTAAGCCATCAAATTCATTGTTTGGGATATATTTTGTCGTAAGAAAACCGTGTGAACTTGATCACACTCGATCTTATCATTGCGACATCAGTTATTCCTCTAAATCCACTTTTTGTTCAACTTACTTGATTAACACATTTATTTATTTTTGAAGTCCTGTAAATTCGCTTGTATTTACTACTCCTCACTTTCAATTAGTATCTTGTTGTATTTGGAAAAAGAAAACATTTTCAGAACCAGCAGGGTTTGTTAAAATCTTGAGACCTTAGAAATTGAACTCTCTACTAGGACCGGTCAGCAAAGTTTGTCTATTTGAACATGAGGTAGAAAATGTAATACATTAGAGGAAAATATACAATAATAGCAGCAAAAAGTGCACTTGATAGAATTTTGGAAAGGAACATACATAAAATGGAACGAACTCAAACCTATAACAGCTCCATTTATACGATATTAAAGTGCAGAGATGACTTCTTATATGAGTGGTACAGATTGTGTAGGCTGACAGTAGAAGATTGAACAAGATTTTAGTGTAATGAAGGGAAGGACGACGAGAGTGAGTACCTTTTACCCATTCCACTAATATAAAATCTTGAAGTACCTAATAATCATAAAAAGGGAGAGAGGAAAAAGGGAAAAGTTAACATGTACGTGGATACATGTACATAATAGGGGTTCGTGTAGATTTGAGTCAACAAAAGTTTCTGATGCTGACTGAAGAGATAATATTTGACAGACGGATTGAAATTGGAATTTTTCAATGCTCTAAGTTTTAAGGGTCCATTTGACTCATTTGAAATTGCCTCTAGGGTTGGTTGAAGTCAGGTTGTAAATTTTATACTGGGACAGGGAACACAAGTATGTGTATGTAAGGTGTGAAAAAGCAAGAACGGTATGGTATTTTGAAATTTTGTTGGGTTTGTGCTTTGTGTTAAAAAACAAAAAAAAACATTAAACCTGCTCATTTCTCATTCTCATACTACAGAGGAAGGGTAACAAAAGTATGTGTATGTAAGGTGTGAAAAAGCAAGAACGGTATGGTATTTTGAAATTTTGTTGGGTTTGTGCTTTGTGTTAAAAAACAAAAAACATTAAACCTGCTCATTTCTCATTCTCTTACTACAGAGGAAGGGTAACAAGCTCTTATTTGAAACAGTGTATAATGGGGCACCTGCTTGTACGGAATGCGTTGAATGAGAATAATAAAATGTGAAGTGTAAAGCATATTAATTTTTTTTATTTTCTCTCTCCTATATTTTAAAGTCATAATAATAATAACTCCGAAATGACAGAGCAGATATAAGTATATCTTGGCTTATTATTGATATGTATTATCACAAAATTAAACTAAAATAAAACTAGTCACATTAAATAAGATCTGAAAAGATGTATTTATATGATCTAAAACACAATCTGAGTATAATCCGGAAGTGTTGACTTCAAAATTTGAAACAATCGTATATACTAGTAGGGTATATACAAGTTCATCCAATTAAATTTTGGAGGTTAATAATTAGATATTTGATGGTTAATATAACTTGTAGGAAACAGATTTCTCACGCTCATTGTTATCTTAAATGCTAGGCCAAACGTGTGCACAAACAGTTACAGAAAAACTTACGGCACGGAAGAACCTTTTAAATTATCTAAAATAATTTGTTCATTCCCAGATTTTATGATGTCGGAAAATGTTAATCGTCCCCTTTTGTCGTAGCCTCAAAGAGGCTTAGAGGTCGGCAATAATGTATCAGCTAGAAAAAATCTACAAGTTTAGAGAGAGCGGTAGCAGTAAAATTAAAACGGCATAAATTAAACAGATTATGATAATGTTATGTAGGAAATGTTATGTGTGTCACTGAAAGTTAGGGAATTAGAAGCTGAATCCTAATATAAAAACAGCAAATTTAGAAATCTCAGGGATGATTCCTATTTAATTCCTTCCTTAAACTTGTCCATTTAGATATGAGCCAAATTTTGTAGACAAATAAATTTGGGGGATTAATTTGGTTTCCTTGAAGCAGCCTCATTTATGAAGTTTGCGAAATATGTTGTAATGAAATTTTCAAATTTGGATTTGAAGGGCAAGAACTTCACTTGGCTTTAATTCAGATGATAGATTTACTCGTTATGGGAGCAGAGAGTTTACCTTTTTAGTGGAAGTAGAAACAAACTTCATTTTTTTAGATCTGGAACGGTTACTGCACTCAGAATGACTTATTGAAGTTTAAAGAAGGCATCAAAGAAACATATAAACAAAAATTTGTTAAAATTCTGACATCCTGAGTTGTGTAAACAGTGCACACACGCTTTTGTTGTCCCTTATCAGACTGTTTAAAACTTATGATCATCTGTATTTTACTTGCATGTATAATATTATATTATGCAGTTTCTCAATGCATGTCTGAGTCGAATCGTTTTGTTAGAGGAATGATGCGTAACCAAGTCATGGCTTCTTGAACTAGAATTTAAGTTGTATTTCTTTCATTTCCAGCCAAGCCGTCTGTTCCTATTTTAGGGGTTCTGTTAAATTTTACCCGGTTTAAAAAACTTTTCAAAGATAAATGAAAAAGCATGTACCAAATTCATTCCCTTTATGTATGTACATGCTTATGAACGAGAGAGAGAGAGAGAGAGGAAGGCGTTAAATAAAATATCTTCCAACTACAAGCTAGATTGATGCTGGCATTCCAAAATGCAGATATACAATCTTTTTTGTGGGGGTTAGTAATTTTTTTGTTAACAAGTTGTCCACTACAATGCATTGCAGTAAAAAATCAACATCTACTAGACAGAGACAGTTTGCATTATTAGTATTACCGTCAGAAACCCGAACTTTGTTTTACATATTCTTACGTTGTACTAGCGTATTATGGCTCCTGAACTTGAAAATTCATAACCACAAAGTATGGGCTGTAGTGTCTTCATTTTTAGAAAGGTTTTAAAGAATCGTGCTAAGCAGTGAAACAACGAGTGTGGCCTGGTAGATGTTGTGGTTTGGCTTATGGTGCCAAAAATTGTTAGCTGTTGACTCAAAATGTACGATAACTTAGGGATTTAGATAATATAGGTGTTTTTTATTCTCAAATTATTTGCTTATATTTGTGGTTAGACTTTATACGTCGTTGCGTCCTCGGCCATCTGTCAGTGGTTGGGAATTCTCCCGTGGACGTGTGTAGACAGTCAGACATTAAGGAAAAGAGAATTATGCCTAGGTGATTATTGCGATTAAACTGGAACTGATGTGTGGACGCATGAATGGTCATATTTAGAGGAAGTTTGTATCGAAACAACACAATGATGATGGGAAGTTGCGTATGTTTGCTTAACTAAAATCAAAATAAAAAACGTCAGAAAGTTGAAAGCAAATGAAGTTGTTACAATTTCTTATTAAACAAAAACGTCACAATATTAATTTTAGATGCTTACTAAACCCCTATTACATAAAACGAATGAAATTACACGCAAATGTGTGAATTCATTTCCTTCACGTGAACATACTTTCATTACAAGATCTGCTTTTTGATAAAACAATCATGGATAATACACAATTAAACACGTCAAGATGTGTTCACAATAATCCATAAAACAATCGTAGCTTCTACGTATGTTCTTGCACCGATGTATTTAGAATCTCCTAGCTTATCATTTATGCAAACAGCTCAGACAGAATAGTAGACTTAAGCTCATGTTAGCATAGTCACAAAGCTGATCTTGTAAAGATATACCTTGCAAACTTGTACATGTGTGGTTTCTAGTCTTGTTACTGAGCATTGAGAATGCGATGAATCTGAAATGATTGAGAGTTATATGGCTAATTAATTTCATGGCGAACCATTCGTCTTGCTTTGAAAATGGCACCGCAGGAAACCACTCCAACTTCATAAACTCAACACCATCTTACATACCGTACCATATCTTGCAATTTGATGCTCCTGTTTAGCCAAGCTTTTGATTGCTCGTTATCATACTCTACTGGAATACCCAGCCTTCATTTTCCATGACTTAACAACACTATAACTGCTCCTGCTCCTTTTGCAACCTGCCGAACAGCTTCACCTTACCGCGTTATTTGTTTTCTTATTACAATTACTTTTTTACGCTACAAACTGTAGTGATAATGAAATACTTCAGTGATGTCAGTTTTGGAACCTAATACGCTTTTTTCATGAGGGATGTTTAATTTTTGTCTTTGGCAATATGTATATGTATACTTTGATCCTACTCCTTAGTCTGTTGTAAGATGTTTACTTCATGTGTACAAATAACTTATACATATGTACGTATATTTATGCGTATTACTTTGTTAAGATGGGCAGTTTGACTGACTGACTGAGATGAATAAGATGGGATGGGAGGATCACTTTCGTACGTGCATTGAGTGCTTGTGTATCTAGTCAAAAGATTGAACGCTTGTAAAAAATTCAGAGTGAGAGTCTAAAACTCGTGAATTCATGAGATCCTTTTCAATGTGTAATGCATAAAAAATACTTTATCGAACTCATCTTTAACCGCTTAGCAGACTACGAGACTGGAAGAGTTAACAGATACAACAAACGCAGTAGTAAGGTGCATTATATAGTTTTACTACTACTGTTATAACTACTCCAAAACTGCCTACTAGCCATGGAATCATCACCGTCATGATGAACTATCAGTCTACTTAGCACATAATATGTATGTGTGTATATGTACATATGTATATTGGCATTTTTACTTTTGGAAGATGCTAGGAATAGAAAAAAATCACTTGACTTTGTTCTTGCTTACTCGCTCACTATCTCACTTACCTCTTCTCAAGCATGGAGCCTAACCGAGAATTTATTCTTAATGCATTTTGACATCATTGGAAAAAAGACCGTGATGAAAAAGAAAAACATAAAGTCAAGTGCATTGTTAAGATCATCATCGTAGTCATGATGTTGGTAGGAAGAAGTACATCTATATTTTTAAGAAGGCAAACGGTGTAAAAGCTTTAAGTGTATAATACATTTTTTCTAACTATACAAACTCAGTCTTATTGATGCTCATTTTCCTGTTCCTGCAGAAGTATAATACATTTATCTATACAGTCATTTTTTTCAAAGTCGTTTGCTGTTGAAGCATCAACACAAGAGAAAGATGCAGGCAAGCATGCCGAGACTGGAAGGCAGTTGCATTAGACTGGAATTTTCAATCTAGTTTTTTATTGGTTTTATAAGATGCGTGATGGGCATTGTCCATTTGGGAGTGCTGTTATGACAAATGTACGTTCTTGGATCGTCTCTAGAACTGAGTTTGAGTATCTTGTTTTGGAAGAAGAATGCATTCTAATAATGTTTTCGGACTTTTTTATGTTCTTTTATCCTGGACTGTTGTAAAATTAATAACATGGCTGTAGTAAGAGTGGATTTGGAATCATAGTGGCTTTTTATAACAGTTCGAAATCATTTATTATTAAATTGCATAACTTACTAAGAATCATATAGATTTGAACAAAGCATTCACAAGTAATGAGAATTTTAACCTTTTGTAGCAAGTTTGCATTTATAAAAAGCAACATGAATAATTGTTCTGGATGGTCCAGGTCTGGAAGAGTTGCTCTGCGGCAGCAGCCATGCTTAAAAACTCTTTTCTCTCGCCCTGCTTCGTGAACAGTTTTTCCCACTCTCAGATTTATGTATAATTGCCCGTTTGTCATAACGAAATGTTCCAGCTCATTGTATGTAGCAATAAGCAACAGTCATCATAATCGTAGCTCTAAAGCAAATTCAGCTTGTTATCGTCATGTTCGTAAAGTAAAATATTATACACACAAGCATTTTTTGTGGATTTATGGTTGATAACCTGTTTGAAAGGAAATGTCCAGATGCATGAAATTGTGTATGTTGGGTTATAGCATTTACGGAAAACATGTTGAATGAATCACATCAAATGAATGGGTTTCTCAGCTAAATAGATGAGATGTAAATATATGAATTTGAGGATGATGATGATACATCAACAAGCAGTTTCACAGTACAAGTATTTGCAAATTGTCGTAGTGGTGGCAAAATACTGGAGGTATATAGCTAGTTATGCAATGGCTCTTGATGGCTCACAAAAGGTCTTCGTGTGCATTTCGCAGCCGGCAGCATAGATATTTTGTGTTATTAGCAGAGCTTGTTCTTATTGCTAAAGGCTTGATAGCTTCAAGTAATAGTGATAGTGTCTGAAATGTGGAAAATAATGATAATAATGATTACGCTGAACAACATCCACACAACCATGCATGCATTAGGTGGAGAATTCAATGGAAGTAGTGGGGCAAATGAGAAGAGATAAATAGGTAGACGGACCACGTTGCATGTTGTAGCTGGTTGCGTATTACCTACCTACCTCTTTTTTTATAAGTAACCATCAAAGCAGTGGTTTCTTGGTGGACGTAGGAGTTAACTACATATCTATCGTTGTTGTATGCGCATACAATATTATTATTATGATCGAAAAGAAGTGCTGGAAATATCTTGAGATGTGATATGATGAAAGATCCGAAGACTGGTGAGTGAGTGAAGCATCGACCCTCTGTTCTCAGCTTTAACTATATTCTTGTTAAGGCAAGAGATTCGACCTCACCTAGTTAGCGTCACTAGGCATTAGTGAGAGGAGGGCAAAGGAGATATTTTTTGCTTGTAAGATTGAAAACTACTCGTCTGATACACAACTAACTGCATGCAATATATGTAACAAGGAATGCATTTTGGGATATGCAATGTTCGTGTTACTTGTTTTACCTTTTACCTTATAGCAATATGAAGTGGTAGTCATCAACATCATCAGCAGGAAAGGTGCATACGTTTTACATGTACATACCTACCTAATACACATGCTATCGACCATTTGAACTAGCCTTGAGGATACAAGATCTTCTTCTTGCTTGTTTTGCTTTTTGGCTTGTTTAGCTTAGCTAGTTCAGTTTGGAACAGCGGCTGGCTGACAGGTTCCAGAACCCTTAGGGCACTTTCGCCTTGTTGTCAAATTAAAATAGAGAATTATGTTATGTACTTGTTCCAAGATCCATTATTAAGGCTCTGATTTACGTGTTGCTCGTACTAGCATAGCATGAAACGTTAAATAGCATGGACGTCTGAAAGAGACAATAAGAAGGAAATTTTTAAGGAGATATTGTAAGCATAATATTACCAGGGATGAGTTATGTAGTTTTTGAAATGCAAAAGAATGAATGGAGAGTGAAGATAGACAGGCATGAGGTGAATACTATAATAGTAATCTTTCTGTTTGAGTTTATTTCAACTACCCATTTTCTCCCGAAGAGTACAGGGGCTTCCAACGATACTTGGGCTGCAGATACTTGACGACTGAGGATTTTCTGACATTGCTTGTTAAGCTTTTCTGTCAAAAAAAGCTTTGCTGGCCTCTAAGTAGTAAAATGTTTATAGGCCTCACTATTATACGTAAATAATATGCTTTACACAGGCCAATAAAACTTTTTTTTGACAGAAAAGCTTAACAAGCAATGTCAGAAAATCCTCAGTCGTCAAGTATCTACTGCCCAAGTATCGTTGGAAGCCCCTGTAAAAGAAACATTTGGGGAATTCATAATGAAGCATTGCAGTATAAAAAGATGGAATGTGCAGATGGGCAAGGAAACTATTATTCACCTTATTCTCTAACAACCAGATCACTTATTTTTTATCCAGTTTGATTGGTTTTGAGCTTCACCATGTTATTTGCATGACCAGGGGATTTTTATTTTTATTTTATGCAAAATAATTTCATGTTGACTAGAAGTAAGCATAAGCATTTAGCATGTACCAAAACCATATCTAAGTTGATTTAAGATAAATACCCTTGCAGAAGCTTACACGGTAAAACTGTTCACAAACCAGAGTTCATAAAATTAAATGGTATTAAACACACCGAGAATATTAATAAAGTTGGAGAAGGTCAAGCATTCGTTGTATGGTCAAGCAAGCAAAACTGCAATTTGCCATATTGTTGTAGTTTTTTGATCGTTCAGGCACATTATGTTATGCAGTATATTGGGATAGCCAATTTGTTTTCTGAAATCAATTTGTTTTCAGATCATCTGCAAAAGAGGGAATTATCATCTGCAAAACTAATTGTATTTATGGCTAGGTACTAGTCACACGTGTTAGACGATTCTCTTTGGCAGCTTACTGAATGACGCAAAGATATATATTTGATTGTGAATACCTAACTGATCCATGTAGTAGCGATGCTCATTCTGCATCATTTGCTGTTGTCGTAATATTCGCCAAGTTTGGCATCAGTCGGATGTGATGATGGTGTGAAAGAGATTTTCACAGAAGAGATGTTTGTAGTGGTATCTATACATTAGTTATGTATGGCAGTATTGTTTCCTTTGATCATACCGACATTAAGCACACTCCGCTGTCGTTATCCTTCTTATCTGCACAATTACATATTACATCTGAACTATCTGGAAGCGCCGAGTGCATTATTCATGAATGTTTGCAATTTTTCTCCATAACTTTATATTTTTTCTTTTAATAATAATTACAGGCAAACCTCTGGACGGTGTTGTGAACCCATCACCTCTCAACATGGGATATTTATCCTTGCCCTATCCCTACACAAATGGGTCGCCGCTCTCTACTGTGGTAAGACGATAAAATGATATAATTATTTTAAGCTTTTTAAATGCGTAGCTGTGCTTGCAAACGATTCATTGCTTTTCAGCAAAGCGTAGAAAAAAGTGTACAAACAAAAAGCAAACACCATTCATCTGGGTCGTGTTTAACTGTGAAATTAACCCGAACCTGATAATGTACCATGAAGTATGCATGAAACATCCGTACCAAATTTGAGTTCTTGATCCTGGTAGAACTGAGATATGATGAAATGATACAAATGCTAAGCTGAGTTATACGAAATTCTCGTATATTAATATTTGTTATCTTTTCTTTATATTTCTCATATTCTCATCCGGATGAAATGATGTTTGTCCAATTTAATCTTTGATTAATTGGATGGTTTAGTGTTTTTCAACTACGCAACTCTAGTCCCTGACACTTGAAGAATTCATAAAAATACGCAACAGACTGTAAGCCCAATTATGTGCAATCAGTTTTGCATTTTTTTTTGTAGATTTAGGAGATTCCGCTAGTTTCGGCATAATTGGATAATTAGCAAACACCGTTTTGACGAGAATCATTTCTCCTCATTTAGAGCAGCTTTGTAATTCCATTTTATCTTAATTTCAAAGGAAACAAGTGATTTAGCGATTTTAGCATATGCAAGGTTAAAACTTAGGCATAATAGCCAGACAATTTCCGGAAAGCTTAAAATATATATTTGTACATTCTATTTAGCTATACATATGTAAAATTTCTTTTGATGCTTTGATATGAGATCTTACCAGTCGCAATCCCAGCCAGGGATGGTGTTGAAAGCGGGGAAACTCTTAGAAAAGCTCATATTTACCTCTAAGAAAAGAGGAGCACAAGGAAACATTGTCAGTGTTAAACATATCCCTTAAGTCTCGTTTTGTTTGTGTTTACAATAAAGGGAATAACGGAAGAGTTAAAAAATGGATGGCTAGGTGCTTGGAGGGATGGAAGGTAGCGACTTTGATATTGAATATAGACAGAATTCTTCGAAGAACTCATCCATCCAGGGGTGGATTTAACTATTGATATTAAAAATTTTAAAACGTTTCATTTATAAGAAGTGAATCTACAATGAGAGTGAAGAGCATGTTAGTGGATTTGAAAAAAGTACAAACACGAATTAGTATTCTTATAAGATTTCAAGAAATTGTGGCTCATTAACGAAAGTAGTCGTCAGTATTTAGATTAGGAACTCATGAAAGTCGTTGAATGTCAGTTGTCAGGTTTGTGTTATTTGTTTAGCAGTCCTGTAGGTACTGGCTTGTCTAATAATTCTTTCGTAAGCTTTGCTGTGAAGTCTTATAGCTGTTTAAGTGTTTTATGGTGTATTTAGGGAAGCAACGAAAAGGTTTGAAAATTTATCATGATTTATATTCATCTAGATAGGATCACTACATGATTCAAATCATATTATAATATGTAGCTGAATCATACTATGGTATGCCAAAAACCAAGCTACAATTTCGTCTAGTATCAGAATCTAAATCCAGGCAGTCTTTTTTGCTTGTAGAAGCGAAATGGTGGGCTGCCGAGACGCATCCACATTATACGTGCATTATGTATCCCAGGAATTGAATTGAGATTTGTTGATTTTGGAAGTGTCACAAAAATATAAATAATCTCAATGATCCACTAATCTGACTTGTCTTCATTCTAGGCAAAAACTCATGAAGGAGGAATGTCACACATTTGTATCACACCCCGGGGTACTATAAGAACATATTCGGGTGATATCAAAGTTGAGAAATCAAGCTAATATTTCTGTACCTACGTATGTACTTATTGCGTATTGGAAATTGGAATGGATGATTTTAGATTTTTATGTCAGAGCACGGGGCGCTGCATAGTAAGTACCAATAATCTTAATCAGGAATTTGAAATTGAGTTTGAGATGTCTTATATCGGTAGTGTTTGACAGAATGGTTTCAATGGTAGACTACGTGTTAGCGAGCTAACTGACACTTTTTGAACTGCTGCTAAGCGAGTGTCACCGGTAATGTATCATATTCTACCGGGGTTTTAAAAATATTCGTCTATAAAATAGGGAGGGCTTTAATGTACTGAAGCTAAATTTAGTCATATAAATTTTTTCCATGCAAAAAACAAATAATTCGTTGAGGGTACAGTTTTCGGAATCATTTAAAAATGTAATTACTGGTGAGGTAATTTGTCTATAAAATTGGGAGGGCTTTAATGTACTGAAGCTAAATTTAGTCATATAAATTTTTTCCATGCAAAAAACAAATAATTCGTTGAGGGTACAGTTTTCGGAGTCATTTAAAAATGTAATTACTGGTGAGGTAAGGTAAAATGTATGTGCAATGGCTGAGTTCAGTCGAAATTGAACTTGAAACTTGGAGTAATATAATTAGTTATATAAAAATATGCATGAATAGATGGTGAGCGAGCCATGGTATGAATGACGAATGAGTTCTTGGCTAAATAGGGGCAGGTAGATGTTGAAGGTGCTTGCACTCTTGCCCAACACAGTCTTTCATGTGTTTTTGTTCTTCCGCTATCCATATAATCGCGTGACTTACTTTATCCAGTTTTGTAAAATTTACTCACAATCATTCTATTTTTGCCCTTGTTACATACGTACGCATGTTACATAATATTATTATTCACAATATCAAGTTTCATGCGGAGTTTGACTGACTGCTGTCCGACGGACGCTTTAGTGACAGAGGACGCATTATATATGAAAATACATACCTACGTGTTTTATAAAATGATTGTGTACTCACGTTTTCTTTTAACCTGTTTACTGTAGGTTTTCTATAACTAGGCTTTTGTGGGTAGTGTGGGAAAGTAATTGATTTTTTGCATTTCTGATTTAATAATACTCGATGCAAAGCAGTCCTTTGTTTGGGAGACGCCTCTGATAAAATCACAGCGTAGCGGCTATTGTGAAGTACCTAAAGGGTGAAAGCATAAGTTAATGTTAGGTCGGTAAACAGAGTTTTATTCAATTACAATGAAATAAATTGAGAAACAATTGAGTCAGAAAAGGACCTTAAAACTACATTAAGAATATCAACCGTGGATTGCAGTGATTAATAATTTTAAACATTTTGCTAAAACCAATATAACTGCAATAAATAGTATCGCTAATTCAATTTTACAGAACAGGATGTCGTAAAAGCTGTTGTTTTCCGTGGGTAGCTTGGCATTAAGTTTAGAAAAATAGGATCTAGGGAAAAGTAAGCTGTTTAAAACAAGGAAGAAACGGCAGAAGAGTTTAGTTTTATTTCTTCGCGACGTATGCATGTGTGACATGTACTTGATAAGTAAGTGCTTGCACATTCCCACCACCACCATACTCACTATCGCATCCTATGGCAATGCTTTAACCTACTAGAAGAAGCGGCCGACAAGCTTGTATGAAGAAAATATATTGATGTATGCTTTCGGCTTAGCGATAAACTTCTTGAAGATATTATTAACATGTTGATGTTCTGCGTTTTGAGTGGTATACATGGATCTCCGTACGTAAAAAGAAATGGGATCGACTACTCCGGATGTTATTTGAATACATTGTGCACATCTGCATGTATGTTAGCTTGAAGCGAGTTTGCTTTGGTGGGCCATCATCGTCCTCATCATCATTATCATGATCTTTGATGTTTGTGGAAAAAAGAAAAACTCATATATTGGATTGGTTGACGGGATTCTTATTTTATGAAATAAATGAACATAGCAATTCATGAGTGACGTGTGGAATGCGACTGGTTGATCGTCTCCGTGTATCAAATAAACCTACGCTTGTAATGCCATTCTACGAGCAAAGAATTTATTTTATAAGCATTCTTTTTTGTTCGATAATCATTCTCTCTGGTAGTTCACAGCTTATTACAATTCTCATTCCCATTTGGCACGTTTCCGTATGTGATAGAAATTCATACAGCAGTTTGCGTTTGGGAGTATTATTGACGTATTCGATCAGAGGCGGCTTATCTTCACTTGGCCTTAGTGTA